>JAODAL010050640.1:0-27254 GCA_025379985.1 Phyllomedusa bahiana
CTCTTCTTGAAATCCACTAAGTGTCCCCCCCCCCACAAAGTTTAAAAAATCTGTAGAGCGGGTTTGTTCACAAAAGGTTTGATATCCCGAAATTTTAAAAGTTCCTAACACTCCCCTCGCAGGCCCTCCCCTTTTGGATCCACTCATATATGTGTTAAGTGGGGGAGTATCGGGGAACCCCCCATCTCCAAGACACCTGGCAATTGTTTTGGGAAAACAGGCTGCCCGATCGCCCTTTTTTTCGGCTAAAAACCAAAAAAAACCCCATTACAAACCCTTAATGTACGGGTACATACCCCTGCCCTTCTGCATAACCAAAAACCCAAAAAAACCCCGGACTTTTGTTTGGAGATTGGGGCCCGGGGAGCGCCCTTTACCACATATTTCGGGGACGCAGATTGAAAAAAGGCCACTTTGGAACAGGTCCTAGTCTATGGTGTTTGACATTACTCAGGTCAGGGTTCCCCCTTCACACGAGCTTTTTCCCCTTCTTAAATTCCCTATCCCCCTTTGGGAAACCCGAAAGGAAGGGGAAAACTTTTTTTTTGTATATAGTGACAGCCCCCAAAAAGTTTGTTTGAAAAATTTTTGGGAACAAATTTCTTTTTCCCACAAAGGCATATGTGTGTCTGCACTTACAAGAAGTTGGGAAAAATGGAATCCCTTTCACGCCTTGACCTCATGATCAACGGGGCCCCCTTTTTCCCCACATTTTGGGAAAACCAAAGGGAAAATATTTTTTGGGGTTTTCTTCAAGACTTGAAGAATAAAACTACAGAAAGGGTTTGGATTGGGGTAAAACTTGGGAAACCCCTTTTGTCCTTATGTGCCCGGGCCCTCGTGTTTTCCCCCCTGTCTTGTTATTTTGTTTATGGGGGTAATTGCCCTTTTTTTTTTTAAAGGGCGTTAGTTGCATTTATTTTGGGTGCCTTACTAGATGGCTCCAAGCCTCCAATTTTAAAAACAGCAGTTTATAGTATAAAAAATTAAAATTTTAAATGCTTGGGGTGCTTTTGTGTAACACTGTAAAGTTTTTTTCCGCTTTAAAGCATCGTGTGAAATTACGTTTAATACCCCTTGCGGGGCCTTTAGGGGTTGTAAAAACGAAAAAAAATTTTTTACAATTTAAAAAAAAAAAAAGGTAAAAAAAGTACTTTTAACATTTAAGTTTATATTTTTTAAAAAATTAATTAAAAAAAAATTGTGATATGTGAGTTTTCTAAAAAGTCTGGCATGGGAAAAAAATGAAAAAGCCTTCGCTCTAAAGGGACTTTTCCCTTTATCCCAAACAACACAAACTTTTCCCGTGGGAGATAATACACGGGATCACTTTGATTGACATTCTTATCATTCAATAGAGGATCCTCCTTACCGGAAGAATTGATACCTCATTGTTTGTGATTGATATTGTGTTTATCCAATTGTCATTTAGTAGCCTCCTTAAATATACAATACTATATTCTGTATTATACCTCTAAAGAAGCGATGGTTTTTTCCCGGTTTAAAAAGCGTAATTTTTTAAAGTGTCTGTTTTTAAATATGTGAAGGTGCAATATTCCTTTACATTTTTAGAAATAAATTAACACTTCCAATAACTTTGGAGTTGTTTCACGTTTCACTGCAGACGAGTGCCGCGGTCCTTTTTTAACGATTGGCTTTCTTCTACTTCAATCGCTACTTCTTTGCCGTGTGTGAGTCGAGTGCCTGCTGGCTTCCGTATCCTGAGCTCAGACAAGAGCCTACTACACTTTTATGAGAGTTCTCCCTCTATTTCAATTGCACAACAGAAAAAGGTGAGCACACATCAGTATTCTGGTACTTGGTTTATAACTACATCTACATACTTCCCTATTGTGCGCCCCCTCTCCCCTTTTTTTCCTTACTATAAATTGCTAAAAATAACTATTTTACTGCAAAATGCTTTTATAACACACTATATCCCTGCTAAATGCTGTATAACACAAAAAAACTGCTATATACTGGTATATACACTATATACTGCTAAACAAAACTATTACTGCTATTTTTCCCTTTATATATTTCTAAAAACCGGTAAAATACACTAATACGGCTATAAAACACTATAAAAGCTATATACTGCTATATACTGAAATATATACACTATATACTGCTATAAACTGCTATATAAACTATATACTGCTAAAACCCACCTATGTGAAGGAGGGTCAACTTCAAAATTTGCCATAGGGGAACAATGGTTTTTACCTTTTTTTCGGGGGAAAATTTGGAAAATTTGTGTGTGTTTGCCATCTTCAGGACACCTATTCTGATAACGGGACACTATTTTTAACCCTTGTTTTTCTACCGGGAGCGATAAACTTTTTTTTTACACTTTAAACTTCCCCTTATGACAGTAAAGGATTCCCCAAATGCATATAAGCTTGTAAACTACAAATAAAGTTCAGTTGGGGGCCCTGTGCCCCAGCCCTACCCTTAAAAAGGTTAAGCACGATTGTTTAAATTTGTGTTAGATTTTTCGAGCGTAAAGCAGCCCTTGCAGTTTGCTTCTAAATTTAAATTTCCACTCCGTACAGGTTTCGGGGATAGGGTGTTTAAAATCACTCTAAATTTGGGGCAAACCCTTCCAGCGGGCCCTTTAAAACGGGGACCTAAAGGGCTTTCCCAAAACCTACAAAAGGGACGGAAACACTTGGAAAAACACTCAGCGGGTTAATCGCAGAACCTATGGCCAGGAAAGAAAACACCCTTTATGTTTTTTTACGAGGGTTTCTGTCCTTTCCCCAAAGGGACTTTGTATCCCCAAACCCCACCCCCAAAAAGGGACAAAAAATTTTTGGTAATGTCCGGCCCCCAAATTTGATGACAAAAAACCCCTGCCAGTCGGAGTGATAGATGGTAGAGAATCGGGGTAAATTTTATGAGCGGTTTCATTTATTTGCCAGAAAAAGGGAAGAGGTTTGCCAACGAAAACATGCCCTGCGGCCCTGAAAGGGGAGGGGAAATGATCCCATGCTTAACCTCGGAAAATTACGGAAAACAAAGTGACATTTTAAAATGTTGGGAAGTTGGTGAAGCGTATGTTTATAAGCCCCCGTGATTTGATTCATTGAACTACCCCCTTTGGGAAATCCGAAAGGACTGGTGAAAGGTGTAAATTGTGGGTATTGTTGAGCGATTGCTTTGGGTTTAATCGAGATCGATCGATAGTCGATAGTCGGCCGCTATCAAAAAGGTTTTTCGATAGGAGAAACGATTATGGGGCGTTTTCCCTTTAAAATTCTAGGGGAGAGCAACAAAAACCTTCATTATTAAAACCCAAACAAGGCGGAGAACCTAAAATTAAACATCCAAAAAACATTAAAAATGGATCCGTCCTCCCATCATGGGCAACACACAAAGGTTAAAAAAGTCACAAAAAAAAAAGTCCAGACCTTTTAAACTACCCCCTGTTTTTGTACCACGGGGGGGGCCTTCCCCCCTTTTAAACCTGAAACACCCAAATTTAAAAAAGTGCCAGAAGGAAAGTATGTTTTAAAACCATCATTTTTACTTGAAACGGGACAAAATATCCCTGTCCGGGAACGCAGAAATGAGCCCCAAACCTAAAGACCCCCACTTTAAAAAAGTGCCGCAAAAAGGAGTTCTTTAAAACCCCCAAATTTTAGTTTCACTGGACTTTTAAAAAAACCCTTTGTCCTGGGCCACGAAAATAACCCCCAAAACCCTTTGAAAGCCCCCCACTTTTTTAAAAAGTGACGGAAAAAGGAGTCTTTCAACCCTTTTTTATTTTTCCCACGGGACATTGACTATACCTGCCCTGGGCCACACATGAGCCCCCAAAACCCTTTAATGACCCCCTTTTAAAAAATTTTCCGGAAAAAGGAGTCTTTCAACCACCATTTTATTTCACGGACATTGACAATCCCTTTTCCGGGCCACAGCATAAAGCCCCAAACCTGCTTTGCCCCCCAAAAATTTAAAAATGAGGGAAAAAAGGGGGTTTTTAAACCCCACCATTTTAGTTTCACGGGAACTTTGGGACTATACCTGCCCCTGGCCACAGCAGACCCCCCAAACCTCCCTGCCCCCCACTTTTAAAAAGGCCGGAAAAAGGAGCCTTTTCAACCCCCAAATTTTATTTTTCCCCGGGGAAATTGACTATACCTTTTCCGGGCCCAAGAAAATGCCCCGGGGGCCGGATTTTAAAAGTGGGTGCGTAAAACCCCAGGCGGCGTCCGTCATCAAATAACAGGGCAGGAAAAAGGGCCCTGATGACGCAGAAACGAAAACGTCGTGCTGAACAGAGTGCGGAAGGGGAAGTTTGAGAACTCCACCCCTTCCTCGGGTACACAGTAAATCCCCTGGGTAGCGCTTGCCCCTCCGTATGGTGTGGCCCAAATTTTAGCTTCATTTGGGAAAACCCTGGGGGTTAAACGCTCCTGTTACCCCCAGGTCCCCTTTTACTTGGAAATTTTTTCCCCCTCTTTTTTACTAAACTGCGGAGGAAAGGGTCTCGGGAAATTTTTTTCTCTTTTCTGTGTTTCCATATTTCCATGTTTCTAAAAACCCTACATCTGGTCTTTTTTTCCCTGAAACCCCCCTTTTAAACAATTCAGGGGAAATTTTTTTAAAACAGCTTTTTTTGAAACATGCAATTTTTTTTAGTACTTTAATTCTAGAAAACACATTTTTAAAATAGGAAGGAATCCCAAAATGTCTTTGTTTCTTTTTTTTTTTCATTGTATTAAAGGGGTTTGTCTCAATACGGGGTTTGATGCTATTTTAAAGATTTTGCAAAAACAAGCCCAATTTTGCAATATGTGTCCCTTTAAACCCAGTGTCCTCCCCTTTTCCCTTTTTTTTCGGGACAGCCCCATCCCCCTTTTAAAGCCACTCTTGAAAATTTTGGCGAAAAAAATTTTCTGTTAGAAACAACATTTTTTAGAATGGGAACCTGTATTAGCTCCCAAGTCACAGCAAAATGCCCCCAAAAAATTTCAAAGCATGACCCTTGACCCAAACTTTGGAAAATTTGGGAAAGAACAAATGTCTTTTAGAAAAAAAAATTTTTAGAATGGGCCCTTTAAGTATAGCTGCATGTCACAGCAAAATCCCCCCAAAAAATTAAAAGCATGACCCTTGAGCCCCTTTGGTCAATTTTTGAAAACAAATGTCTTTTGAAACAACTTTTTTTATAAAAAAAGGGATCTTTTTAGAAATTTCTGCATTTAAAAGCAGCATGCCCCAAAAAAAATTTTTAAAAAATGACTTCTCAGCCATTTTAAAAATTGTGAGGGAGAAATCCACTTAGAAGCCACTTTTTCTTTTCCAAAGGACCATAATTATAGCTGTATTTTCACAGCAACATACCCCAAAAAATTAAAAATTATACTTCTCAGCCACAATTAAAAATTTTGAGGGAAAAAACCCCACAAGAAGTCACATTTCTTTTCCCAAAAGGGAAATCATGTTTAAATGCGTATCTCACGCAACATGACCTCAAAACCATTGAAAATGCGAAAAACTTCTTAAAAAACAAGTGAGAAAAAGGGAAAACTTTTGGTATAAAACCCTTGCTGTTTTTTTTTAACATTTCCCCTCACAAAAACCCGAAAATTTAAACTTTTTGGAAAAGGAAAAAAAAAAGCAGTAAAAAATGACCCTTTTAAAAAAAAATTTTTCAAGAGGCCCCTTTTTCTTTTTTTGGAAAAGGGAAAATGGGAAAAACCCGGGCAACTAATGGGTGACCTGGGCAAGGGGGGCCCCCACAAAAATCATCAAGATCCATGCCTGTTTCATTTTGTTTAAAGTAAAACATCCACATTATCTGGGGGAAAGGGCCGGATGGTTGTCTAAATGACTCCCCAGCTTTTGCTGAAGGTCCGCTCAATATGACGCTGGCTGCGGGGGCAACAACCCCCCCTCTATGGCTTAACGAGCCAGCTGGGGCCAAATTTCGTCCATTTTGATACCCAGAAGCTTTTGGGGTCCGGAACACATGCAAAAACATCGGTTTTTGAGCCCCGCAATAGCCCGGCCCCCAGATCTTAAGCTGATCCTGTGTGTTGGATTTGTGCCCTGAAAATTTAAATGCTTTGGGTTTGAGGTTGGTAAACAAAATTCCCAAAGGGGTTTCCCCCATTAGGCTTTGCCCACCTTGCCTTCTTGCTCCCCCGGGCCCAACGCCAAATTGGCACCCCAAAAATAGCTGTCACGCCCCGCTAAATTGTTTCCCACCGGAAAAATTTTTTTGGGGAACGTGAAGCAGTTTCAACGATGTCTCCATTGACCCAACCCGGGCAAGGGTCTCCATTTCCTGAAATTTTAATCCCCTTTTGGGGGGGTGGAAAGGAAAGTGTTTAAATTTTTGTTTTGTACCGGGGGATCCAGGAGGGTTTGGCCACCCAGAAAACCTGTTGTTCATTTTATGGCCTTAATGCGGGGATCATTTGGAGGAAATGGAGCATCCAAGCCTCATGGGGAGAGAAAGGGGCCTTGATTTCCCAACCCCCTGGGGCGAAAGGGGACTAGCAAACTGATCTTCCCCCATCTTTCCCCCTCCTCCTCAAAGGGCCCCCCCAACCTCTTTCCAAGGGAGGGACGTCGGTAAAAATCGGTCTAGGAATACCTCCCCTCCTCCCCTTCCTTTCCCGCACAGCTTCAACACCCAAGCCCCCCCCACTTGCCTGGATGGGGTGCACCCGGGGAGCTTTATGCGCCACCAATTCAAATAGCTCTGCCCCCCGGCCCCTGCCCCAATGAAGACCGATGAAAAAGTGGAAACTGTTTGGGGCCCTTTTGGGGTTTGACGGAGAGGGAAAGGGTCCGGGCCGCATCCCTTTTTCCCCTCTCCTCCTCCCTCGCGGCGGGACCTGTTTTTTTTCCCCGAGTGTCCAACCCATCGTTCCAGAACTAAGATCACCACAAATGCTCCTCTGAAAAAGGGCAAATTTTCCGCACTGAACCATTTTTGGGGGCTTTCTTCAAAAAAGGCAAGGATGGTGCAGAGCTCTTTCCCCCCGCCTCCCCCCTCCGGTGGTTCAACACCCCGAGGTCCGTACCGCTGGCCCTTTTCAGGGCCCTGTTGGGCACTTCGTACTGCTAATGGCATTGGGGCTGCTGCCACAACGCTGGAGCATGTGGAGGGGGGGAATTCCAGCGTGTTTCCAACGTCAACAAAGAACGGGGACGGGGAAAGGCCAGCTGACCCCTGCAAAAGCAGCCAGGGGGGATGAAGCGGGTGCGAAAGGCGGAATGCGAACTCAACCTCGAGCCTTCTTCACAGGGAGTCCCGACCCCCGGGTAGCTCTTTAGAAAATTTTTGGGCGACAAGGTTCATGAATGTCCAGGCAAGGGGGTGGCTCCACCTACCGATCTTTTAAAAAGGGGGGGCAAGCAGATTTCGCCCGTTTTCGCACACCACCTTGCCTGGCAAAGGTTTTTGTCCCCCCAGCCACCTCCTGTCCCCGGTTGGGTTAGAGCCCTCCACAGCCCTGACCTGTGTGGGACGGGGTTTCCCAAGGCAATTAATTTCAACCGGCCTTTGGGGTCTCTGGCACGTGATGCCACCAGAGACCTTGGGGGAAAGAGCCCGCACCTCCCCCCTTTATTTTTTTGAGCGTGCGCCGAGCCTGAAAGCCCCCCGTCACCCCCAGAAAACATCCACCCAGCCACCCAGGAGGCTGTCACCCCGAATATAGCGGCCCTTGGGGGGGTTTCTTTTCTGTCCCCTTTTCGGTGGTGGGGATGGACTTTTCCGGACACAGATGCAACAAGCGCTTGAAATTTTTTGATTAAACCCGGGGGCTGGGGCCCGGCCCGGGGGGGCTTTTCTGGCAAAGAAAATGCCTGCTCGGCCCTCGGGATTGGGGGGAGGCGAGGGGGCCCTGACGGGCCCGGGAAACCCCTCCCGTGTCCACCAAAGGGAAAAGGGAACCTTTTCCCAAAGGGCCCAAAAACCTGGCAATGCCGACATTCAGGCTTTTGGCTTTGGGGTGGGGGTTTGGGGTTAAAAATGTTTCCCTTTTGTTTTCCCCAAACCCGGAAGACAGAAGGCTGGCGCAGACTGGGGCCCCTTTTACGGGGGTTTCAGGTCGTCAAACTGGCGGAAGGGGAAAAGGGGGAGGATGGGTCCCCTGGTGGTGCTGGGAGGAAAAAGGCCACGGTGGGAGGGTGAAGCGGAGGGGATCCCTTAAACAAGACCGAGAGACATGGGGGGCGGAGGGAACGCTTGGTGGGGGCGAGGAGGAGGGGGGGAGACCAAAAGGGTGTGACAGTGGTTGGAGGCCCCCGTCGGGTTTGGGCCTTTTTTTGGGCCCAAATGTTTTTCCCCCCAAATTTTAACCCATGCAATTTGCTGCATGTTACTAACATGTTGGTGGGGGGTTAACCACTTAAAAGGGTTTTTGCCTCTACTTATGCGTTTTCGGCAAAGGGGCATATGAAAAATCGCTGGGGTTTTCAAAAGGCTTTCTCAAAGAAAGGCCCCCGGGTTGAAGGGCCTGGACCCTTTTTGGACGGGATAACGAGGAGGCCCCGGTTTTTTGGGGCTGACCGGGCTGGGGGGGAATCATATCAGCGGACTACGCGACCCCCCCCCCCTCTCCCTTTTTGTGGCCGGGGCCCATAATTTACACACCCCAACCGCCCTTCCCCCTCGTCCACTGATGAAGGGGCCCCCAAACAAATTCTGCGGGAAAAAACCAGGGTTTGGGTCCGCAATGTCCCCATCAACATCATCAACCAAAACAGGGGACTTGGTGTCCCCCGACTTTCTGCATCCAGAAGCTGCGGGCAAAAGCAAGGGGCACGCAAGGGGGTTGCCGACCCCCGGGGTTTTTTTTCCGATTGACCGGGTTCCTTTTACCCCTCTGGGGGCTCAGTAACTTGGGGGTCCCGAGCAGACTTTAAAACCTCCTCTTATCTTTTAACATGCCCTTCTGACCCCAACCCCCATTTTGTCAACAAAGAAAGGGCTTTAACAAAGGATTTTCCCAGTTTTGGGAAACACGAGTTGACATTGGGCTGCCCTTTATGTTTGGGCGGATGCTATGATTTCTGGGTACGAAAATTTTTTTGGCCGTGACCCGGGAGGACGAGGAGGTAAGACTGCAAAATGCAGGTTTCAATTTAAACCCCCGAAGGACAGATTGGCGACGATGTTTGTTAAAATTAGATTCACAGGGGGTTGGGGGCCCCGCGAGAAAGGCCCGGAAAGGGCCTGCAACTGACGACCCTGGCAAGCGTGATGTCGCCCGCACTGGAAGGGCACCTTCCCCTTTGTACCCCACCCCATTTTCTTAACCCCCCCCCTTTTTTCTCCTTACCACCGCAAATTTGCTTTCCCTTTCCAAAATAAAAAAAATTTGAGAAGTTAAAGGGAAAAATTTTTTGGAAAAATTTTCTTTTTAAAAACGGGAAAACACAAACTATTCTCAAATTTCCCCCTAATCAAAACAAAAATTTCTGGATTTAAATTTTTTAACCCGCAAGGGGCTATCAACAAATCGGACTGGGCAAAAATTTCCAAAAAAAAACGTATCTGTTATGTTTTTTGGGATAATAAGGGGATTTTTTTGCCCTTTCAAATTTAAACCCGTGGGGGGTATAGAATTCTGTTTTTTAAAATTTTTTTTAAAATCTGCGTCAATGAACAGTACTGGGTGCGCAAAAGTCAAAAAAAAACGAAACTTTAATTTTTTTATAAAATAAACTGTATTTTTTGCACCCTTTTAATTCCCCCTGTGGTGAAAAATAGAATTGGGTGTTTTAAAAAATTTTCGTAGATGCTTGGGGGTCAAAGAACAGTTTCTGGTGCGCAAAAGTCAAAAACACGTAACTGTTTTTTTTGAAAATAATAAACTGTATTTTTTGCACCTTTCAATTCACCTTTTGGTGAATATAGAATTGCTTTTTTTAAAAATTTAAATTTGATGCGCGCAATGAAACAGTACGGGGGCCAAAAGTTTAAAAAACACGGTAACTGTTTTTGTTTTTGGAAAAAAAAAACGGTAAATTTTTTTCACCTTTTTATTTTACCTGTTGGGAAAAATAGAATTGCGGTTTTTTTGATTTACGTAAAATGGGGCGTCCCAATTTAACATTTCTGGGGGCGCAAAAATCAAAAAACCGTAACTGTTATGTTTTGATATAATAAACTGTTTTTTTGCAACCCTTTTAAATTCACCTGTGGGGGAATATAGAATTGCTGTTTTAAGAATTTTTCCCTTGATCTGCGTCAATGAACGTACTGGGTTTTCGCAAAAAATCAAAAAAAACGTAACTGTTAAGTTTTTCCTTTTAATACACGGGATTTTTTGCACCTTTTAAATTTACCCGTTTGGGGAATATAGAATTTTCTGTTTTAAAAATTTACGTAGATGCTGCATAATAACAGTACTTGGGGTTCGCAAAAAGTCCCAAAAACACGTAACGTTTTTGTTTTTTATATTAAAAAACTGTATTTTTTGCACCCTTTCAAATTTACCTTGGTTAATATAAAATTTCTGTTTTAAATTTTTCGAAAATCTGCGTCAATGAAAAAGTACTGGTGCGCAAAAGTCAAAAAACAAAGTAACTGTTTTTGGTTTTTTATAAATAAACTGTAATTTTTTTTCCCCCTTTTAAAAATTCCCCCTTGGTGAAAAAAAGAATTGCTGTTTTTTAAAATTTTTCGTAGATGGCTTTTAATGGGAACAGTACTGGTGCGCAAAAGTCAAAAAAAAAACGTAACGTTATGTTTTGATATAATAAAAAGGTAATTTTTTTCACCTTTCAATTCCCCCTGTTGGGGAAAATAGAATTGGGTGTTTTAAAATTTACTTTTTTTCGCTCAATGAACATACCGGGGGGCGGGAAAAACAAAAAAACCTTTAAATTTTATTTTTTGATATAAAAAAATGTATTTTTCACCTTCAATTCACCGGGGGTGAATATAGGGAAATTTCTGTTTTTAAGAAATTTTCGTAGGGGCTGCGCTTTAACCCGAACTGGGTGCGCAAAAGTCAAAAAAAACGTAAAATGTTATGTTTTTTAAATAAAAAAAAGTATTTTTTGCACCCTTTTAATTCACCTTTTGGGAAAAATAGAATTGCTGTTTTAAGATTACGAAGTCTGCGTCAAAAGAACATACGGGGGCGCAAAAGTCAAAAAAACCCCGTAACTGTGGGTGTTTTTCGTACATCAAAAAAGGTATTTTTTTGGCCAAAAAAAACAACCTGTGCTGAAATGCTGAAAATAAAAAGAAATTTTGGAAATTTAATTTTTTAAATGCAAGGTTTAAATAAAAACAGGCCCCAAGGGGTAAATTTGGGAAAAAAAGGGGAAAACCTAAACTGAAATTTTAACTGAAAAAATAAAAGTGGAGTTTTTGCAGCTAAAAAAAGAAAACCCCAATTTAAAAAAAATGGGTTTTTAAACCCCAAAATAAAAAATTCAAGGGGGTTGCCCAAAATCCAGGAAAAAAACTTCAAAAAAGCAAACAGGTTTTAAAAAAAAAAATAAAAACCACTACAAATCTCCCCTAAAGTCTTGGTTAAAAATTTTTTCCAATGTTCTTTATAGAAAAAGCTTGTCTGTGTTTTGCCCGCGGGGGGCCCCCCCCCCCCCGCCCCCCCCGGGCCCTAACCTTTTCAGCGGTAAAAAAAGCTGCTTTTAAAATTCTCTAACTAAATACATTTAAAAATGTTAAAATCCAAAATCTAAAAAATAAATTGGGGAAGGGGGCAAAAAAAGCCAAAAACCCAAGGTTTTCTCTTGCCCGAAATAGACTAAAATTTCCCCTGCCTGTGTGGCCAAAAGGCAGAGGCGCCCCGTCCTTTCCCTATGGAAAAACCCGAGAGACACTGGGGGGCTAAAAAAGAAACGCTGTTCTATTTAAAAAAAGAGGGCATGTGATTTTTTCCCGCCAAACGGGAACCATTTCACATCCCAGTCAAGACTTTTCCACCCCACAAACCACCCTGCTCTATTCTATAATAAAAATTGCGGCCGCCAAAATTACAGGGAAACGCCGGGAAAAAAGGGGCGATCTTAAAAAGATGATGCTAAAATTTTAACCTAATTATCGAAAAATCTGGGAAATTTTTGATACCAAAAAAACCTTGGGGGCCGATTTCAACTTTTTCGATAAAAAAAACCCCTCCAAAACTAATTTTTTGGGAAAAACCCCGGGCAAAAAAAAAAAAAAAAGAAGGCGATAGGAAAAAAGGGGGCCCCAAAAATTTAGACACTCTAGAAAAGTTCCCAAAAACTTCCCAATCCGGGTCCCAGTATTAGGGCCCTTTTCTGTATTTCATATACAGGAGGGAAAGGGGGGTGCATACAGGAAACCCCGGAATATACTTGCCCGCTTTAAAAGGAAGGCCAAAGGGGAAAAGGAAAAAGGGGTAAGAAAAGTTCCCTTGCAAAAATTTCCCCACAGGAGAGGGTACATTCCCCAAAAGAAAACTTTAAACAAAACGGGAAAGCAAGAATGGGGGCCCGGGGGAAGTCAAAAAAACGGGCAAGGGGTAGATAAAACCAGCCACTTAAAAAAGATACTGAGAGAAAAAAATGGGTCTAAAGCAACCCCAAAAACCTGAAACAGATTTTTTAGGACCTTAGGCATGGAAGGAAAAAATTTGGGTCAGATAGATGGCAGGGAAAAAATGGGGGAATCCCGATTTGTGCAAATTTATATCATCTTGCGAAAAAACAGACTTTTTGGGCTAATTTAAAAGCTAAGGAACTAAGCCCGGGAATGGGTGGAAGTATGATAGCTTACCCGGGGGATGGATTGGGAAATAAGCCTCCCCCCCGGGTTATATATTTCGCAGGGGGCCCCTACCAGTGCAAAACCCCAAAGGGGTTGGACTTTTATATGGGGAAAACAAAAATTCTGATTGGAAAGGACACTTTTTTTCCCTTTGGACGCCCTCGTCCATACTCAAATGATAAAGAAAACTGATTTTGTTGCCCCGTGTTTCACTAAAAGTGTCCAAAAAACCCAGTACCGGGGCCACCAAAAGCCAGATGGCACCAGCAAACCCGGACCAAGTATCCACATAAGACACAATGACTGGAGCCATGGACCCCCCCCCAAAGCAGAGGGTCCCTAAAGCGAACTGCCCGCCCCCATTAAAATAAAGCCCCCCCTTTGGAACATTATTTAGGAAAATTTTTCCAAACCTAATTATAGGGCAACTGGCTTGACTTAGAGGGAAACCTCTGCAGAACTAAAAATGACCCCGGGGATTACCTTTTTTTATGACAAGTGCGCTCCCAGCCTTATATGCCAGCAGGTGGATAGGGTCCCAACTGGGAATCGGGGGTCACCTTATGCAACCCCCCCATGACCTGGTGTCGGGGAAAACCCGGGAAGGAAAGGGGGAAAAAAATTTCCCAGGAGAAATTCCACCAGGGACCCACAGAGAGTGTACAACTTTTTCCCCTTCAAAGGGAAAAGACCTTTGGGGCCTGATGAAATTTTGCAAGACTGGGGGCGTGTCCGGGCCCATGCAGTAAAGTGAGGCCGCAGGGCCTACAGGCCCCCGTCTCCTTGTTTTTAAATTTGGCGGGTGACGGCTGAAAAATCATGGGGAAAAAAACCCGCCAAAAAAAAGGGCTGCAAAGCTCCTCTTCAACCCCCGCGTCCCGGGGGGATATCGAAAATTATTTCGCCCTCCCAACCCCCCGGGAATCCCGGGCGGGCCGGAGCGATGGCGGCCCGGGCGAAAAGGGCGGCCGGCCCGTTCTGCTCCGCCCCAAATTTGCCGGGAACCCCGCGCCAAAACACCAACCTCCAGCTCCAGCCTCTCCCAGGGCCCTTCTCCTCTGAGGGCGCTCCCGACGCCGGCCCCCGCCCCCTTTTTCCCGGGAGTCCGGGAAAGCGGCGGCCCGCATCACGGGCCGCCCCTCAAACGACACGACACCCCCGGCCCCTTTCCCTCTGCCTCACTTCCCGGCCCCCGCTCACCGCCCCGGGGCGGCGCCCCAGCCTACCAGGCGCACCCTGCAACTTGGGTTGCACTTTTGGGAGCCAGGGAAACACCATCCTCTTTTCCCCAAAACCCGGGTTGGGGGGTGCAGCCCCCAAAAGACGGACCCGTCCCTCCCCTTTCCCCCACATCCCCTCTAAAGGGCTACAGGTACCAGGGCCGGGTTTTGGGGTTTAAAGGACATTCCCAAATTAAATATAGGGCTGAATTTCCCTTTCCCCCTTTTTTCCCCCATGAAAAGGGGGTCCCCAACCTCCCGCAGAACCTCTCCTTTCCCCCCCCTAAATGACCCCTCTTCGGGACAATAACCTTGCACA
Organism: Phyllomedusa bahiana; assembly: GCA_025379985.1. Taxonomy (NCBI): domain Eukaryota; kingdom Metazoa; phylum Chordata; class Amphibia; order Anura; family Hylidae; genus Phyllomedusa; species Phyllomedusa bahiana. The sequence continues at coordinate 14,276 of JAODAL010050640.1, forward strand.
CCGGGGGAGCACCTTTTTTCGTTAGGGGCCCAGTCCCACCTTAAATCCACTCCTGGGCCCCCCCATCACCCCCCTTCCCCCCCCCCCCGGCAGGAGGGACATCCAGGCCCCCGGGACATGACCTCCTTGGAGGCCTTGCAACAAAAGGCCTCCCCCCCAACCTCTCTCCAGTGCCCACAGTCAGGGTCGGGTACGCCCCCCCCCTTCTCCATTTCCCCCAAGGAAATCTCACATCCTGCACCTCATTTGGCAAAAAGGGTCTCTGCCAAAAAGCGCCGGGCCTTCCCCCCAAGTGGTCCACGGGCCACCCTGGGCCCGGTCCCCCTGCACAGCCCCCAAAAACGCCTGGGTCTCCCTCTTTTAAGTCAAAACCTCTGCACATCACCACCAGCTCCGCTTCTCCCAAACTGGTAAGGCCTTCAAATTCGGGTGCCAATCTCAACTCTCCTCCTCGCCCCCTGTTCCCCTCCTGCTCCGCTGCAAAAAAACCGGTAAACCCTCGCCCACCTACGACAGCTTACTCAATAAATTTTTTTGTCCAAAATCCCCCATCTCTCTGTTGGCGCAGCAAATAGCCGCTGATTTAAAAGCGGGATTTTTCCCCTGGTTTCGTGCAGAACTATCGAATCTTACTACAAAAGTCTCCCCATTGGATAAAGCCCAAAAACCCGTAAATCGGCATCCATCCAAGCCCTGCACCCAAACCACCCCCAGCAGTCAAAACCCAGATCTTCACTTTTCAACGCAGCTGGACGACCGGGAAAACAGGAGCCCGCCGAAAACAACATCCGACCCCGTGGATTACCTGAAACTTTGGGGCCCTTTGGGGGGAAAATATTTTACACTTCCTTACTACCATCTTCCGACTTCTGGGGCAAACCCCCCATGCTCAAACGAAGGGAACAGAGCGAAACCCCCCCCAAAAATTACGCCCCCCTACCCCTAGATCCAAAGGGGACCAGGGAACGTGTTTTTTCAAAATTAATTCTTCCAACAAAAAGAAGAAAATCATGCGACGGGAAAGGGAAACGTCAATCTTTTTGGGGTTTCCAGGACTCCCCTTTTTGTTCTTACGGGACCTCTCCAACACACACCCCGCCCAACGTGCACCTTAAAAAACCCTCGCTTGCTGTGCTTAAGGCCCGGGGGTTTTCCCCCTCTATCGCGGGGGATTCCCCTTCGCCTAAGGGTTCGCCTAGGGGATAAGCTCTTATCTATTCTTTCCCCCGGATAAAAATACCATCTTTCCTCCGGAACTGAACATCCAAAAAGGGTTTTTCCGGGCCGCCGGGCCAAATCCTAGGCTCCTCCGTCGGCCCGGGCATCTTCTAAAAGGGGATCTTTCCTCCGAGGAGACCTCGCCAAATTCTTCCCCCCAAACTAAACTTTTCCCGCTTTCGCATCCTCCCGACTTGGAAATGCTGATTTATCTGGGGCCTCAGGATCCTTTTACTCGGAGTAATATCCCGTTTTGGGAAATCCATCTACCGGGTTTTCGGTTTAATCCCCCCAAAATTGATGCGATGCCCTTTTTTCCCAAAAAAAAGTTTTTTTCCTTACTTTTTTGGTTCTAAACCCCCCCTCCAGGGGTTTTTAAATATCGTACTGAAAAATTTCCCCACCCTTTTTATCCCTTTAAATTTTGGGAACCGCAGGGCGAGCCCCGGAGCCCGGGTTTTACTTGGCTATTTTGGGGATACCCGTTGGGTTGGTGGGGGCCCCCACTTTGTGGTACAGATGCCCCCCCCCCTTTTTTTTTTTTCCTTTTTTTTTTTCCCCTTTTCCCTTTTTTTTGGGTTTATCCGGGTTTTGGGATATGCCCGGGGGCCCCGGGGAAAACGTCCGGGTTGGGTGTTTTAAACCCCCCGGGCTGGCACATTTTGTAATGAAAAAAAAAAAGAAAAAAATTTTGGTTTTAATTTTGCCCGGCTTGTTTATCCCTTTATCCTATTTTAAAGTTTTTCCCCTCCTTGTCAGGGGTTTTTTCCCTTTCCCCCTTTCCCTTTTTTCCTTTTTTCCTCCTTCCAATTTTGGGCCCCCGAAACCCAGAGCCCCCCACTTTTCGATATTTGTTTCAGAAAAGGGGCCCCCGGGACACGTGAAGTCTCTATCTTAGTCTATTCCCTTACCCCCCCTTTTAGGCCCTTAGTCCCAGTCGGGGCTTTTTTGAAAACCCTTTGGGGGACTACTGATTTTTATATAGTCTTTTTCTTTTGGCCCCCAGCGCGGGCTATTTTCTGTCCGTTTCTAGGAACCCCTTTCCCTTCCTTTTCTCTTTCCCTTTTCCCCCCCCATGGGAGGGGTTTGGTTTTTTAAATAAGGAAACCTATGGTTTGAGCTAACAGAAAGCCTCGTTTAAATGCAAAAGGGGCTTAATCCCCCCTAAAAAAAAGGGCCCATTTTAACGGGTATCCCCTTTCATAGACAAAAAAGCGCACATTTTTTCCCCCCTCCAGGAAACCCTTTTTAAAAAATTACCATGCCCCCCCCCTTTAAAAAATAATTTTTATCCAAAGGGTTCTTTTTGCTAAAATTTCAAAAATCCGGGTCCGGGGGAGTACCCCATTGTTTTAAAACAAGGTCACTCCCGCCCCGGGGTTTCTGGTTTGGGTTGGGGGGGACCCTTTTGGCTGGGTATCTGAATCTCCCACTCATGTTTCGGGGGTTTATGAATTCACCCCTAGTCAATGCCTATGCCCCCAAAACAGGGGCAAGGGGCCTTTTTTCCAGCAATTGGGGGACGGGTTTGACCCCGCGGGCAAAAGGGCAGGAAACATTTTTGGGAAAGGAATTTTAAAATCTATTTTTTTGACCCGCCCCCTTGATAACTCCACGGGAAAATCCGCATTTTTGAACCGAGCCATTAGACAGATCCGGAAGTCCTTAAATTTTTATTTCAATTTTTCGAGGGCCGGGCGTACGCAAAAACCCGGGGTAAAGACAACCCCCCCTTTTATTAAACCCCCCAAAATTTCCTATACCCCAAATTGATTCCCTCCAATTTCACTTTGGATCTTTTCCCCCCGGCTACCCTTTCTCCCCTGGATGGAAAACAGAATCTTTTCCCAGATCACCCCCTTTTTTTATTGAAAAGTTCTCTTTTCCCCTTTTTTTTTCGAAACCCGGCGGGTTTTGGCGATTTAAAAGAGTCACTGCTTCTGGACACGGTCTGTCTGGCCGCCCCTTTTTTAAAATCTGTAGAACACTTGCTTGGGAACCATCTGCATGAAAACCACCCCCCCAAAATACCAGGGGGAAGGGCACTTAAAGGGTGAAATTTCGGGGTGCCGAAAAAAGCAGGGAAACAAATTTTAAAAGGGGGACAGAGCATCTAAACTAAGGGCGCCCTTAGAGATTTTGGATCTTAAACCCCCACAAACGGGCCCCTTTTTCCCCCCCGGGAATCCCTGGGGGATCTTCGAGGGCCCTTTGGGAAGTAAAACCCGCCCCCCTAAAAATTTTTTCATGGAGGCTTTCTTGCAAACGGGTCGTATAGATTTAAAATACGGAAAAAAGCATTTTGTTTATTGGCTCGTGCCCTCCCGTCAGCAATCGCAGATCCCAATCCCCTGCTTAAACAACCAAGGGGCATGTTGTACATACGACCCCCGAAACCCAAACGCCCCCTTTCCACCTCTTTTCTACAACCTATAAAATTCTTAAAGGCCCTTTTCCGCTCCCGTGGAGTCCCCCGGCCCTAGGTGAAAGAAACCAAAACTACGGGAAAATCAGTTTTTCAGACCTAGGGGAAACCCTTTTCCCCCCAAAAAGAACTTTCTGTTGTCTTTAAAAGCCCCTTCCAGGGGGAAGACCCCGGGCCAAAACGGTTTTCACTAGCAAGTTCAACAAGACGTTCCGGGCCCTTCTACCCCCCTAGGTTTCCGGCAGTTTTTAAATTTTCCCATCCCCTCTACTAACCCCTTCCTCCCTCAGTCTACACTAGCCATTCGCGTCACCCCCAAAAAGGGGAAAAGGACCCCTCCTCCTGTGGAAAGTTTAGGCCTTTTTCTCTATTGAACGTTAAATTTTTAAAAATTTTAAATGCAAAAAAAATGGCTAATGGGTTAAACCCCCCTTTTCCCTCCCTTTGGCCGATACACCCGGACCGGGGGGGGGGTTTCGTCCCGGGGAGGGGGCCCCCGCGCCCAAAAAACCCAAAAAAGACTCGGGAAACATTACCCAAATCTAGTTTCAAAAGCGGCAACCCCTTTAAAGGTCCCTCCCGGGCCCGCCAAAAAGGGCTTTTGACAGAACTTTTTTGGACTTCTTTTTGTCCCACCTTGGGCGTCTGGTTTGGGCCCATTTTTCCCTGCCTATAGTCTTTGGCCCTAATAAAAAAACTCCCCATCTGCCCAACTTAAAATAAAGGGCTTTTTATCTCCCCTTTTCCCAGCATCCAAAACGGTACTCGGCAGGGTTGCCCCCCTCCCCTTTTAAATTTTTTTCCCTTTTAGGGATGGAGAACTTTTTTGGCCCCGCGTTCCTCCAACTGGGACTTAGGGGAATAATAATTGGAGCCCAAACGAATAAAAAGGGAGTTCAGCCTTTTGCCGATGCCCCTTTTGGTTTTTTTTAAACGGACCCATTGACTTCCCCCCCGGCGCTGATGTCCATTTGGGAAAGGGGTTTTTGGAAACCTGGTCCAAAATTTAAAAGGGGGTCAATAATTCTAAATCTGGGGCCTATGGTTTCAATCTCCCTCCCCCGGCCCTTTGGGCTCTTAAGGGTCCCCTTTTTTGGCTTTGGCCGCTCAGGGTCTTACTTACCTAGGTATTGGGACCCCCCCCGCCTCCCTAAATTATATGCCTTCAACTTTGAACCCTTATTACAGAAAATTTCGGGCTGACCAAAGGGGGCTGGAGTAGGGGGAGAGTTTTTTTTGGGTTTTTGGTAAGTGAACATTCTCAAAATGACCTCTTGCCCCGTCACTCTACCTCTCCAAACTATCCAGTGCTTTTCCATAACTCTTTTTTGGGAGCGGGTTCAGCGTCTTTTTCACCCAACCCTTTATTTGGCCACCCCGGGCCCCCCCAGGCTAGCTTTGCCAAACCCTTTACTAGGCATAAAACATCGGGGGGCCCTTTGGCCCCTACCCGGATTGCAAAAAATATTATATCCGCCCCCGCATACTCTAGGGGCCTAACCAGTAGGACCGGGGAAAGGGTAGGTTTTGGGTCGATTGGCGAGCCCCCGGGTGCCCTTTGGGCCTTTGGGGTCGCTCCCCTGGATCTAGACTTGCCCTTAAAGGGGGTAAAAATACCCACTTCCCTTAAAACTACCCTTTAAACCCACTCCACCCAAAGTTTTTGCCCTTTCAAAAACCCCTAAAACCTAATAGACAGGTCAGGACCCTTTATTCCCCGTCTCGACAATTTCCCGCTTTTTCCCCCTGGTTTAGGGTGCTTCCTTTTTAGGGACTCCCAAAATGACCCCCCGCGATTGCCCCAATCTAATACAAAGGGCTACTACTGTCCTTTGTTCCCCCTCTCTCCCCCGCAGAAGCGTGGAAAAACCCTTCCTCGGCCAAACAATAAAAACCCCTTCCGACACTTTTTCCCCTTTCCCCTGAAGGATGCAGTTTAAATTTTGAGACCACTTTCTACATTCGGAAAATGTGCCTAATGGACTCTCCTCCTAGCACAAACCCTCTCTATTATTTTTCAAGGACTCTCTGGTTTTGCATTCTGCAACTCTAACCGCGTACCCGCGCAGCCTGGGAGCGGAGCCGGGTAAATCCTTCTCACAAACCAGTGGTATCGCTTCCCTTTTTAAAACTCGCCGGGATAAAGCAGTTTATAGCTACCAGGGGACAAAGACTACTTTAAAATCATTTTCAAAGGGGGAAAAGGGGGCCCCCCTCTAAAACACCGGTGGTTTCCCTCGGTGCCCCGGGTCCTGCGGCGCTGCGGGGGCCCGGAAAAAAGGGGCCAAGTTACACATTTGGGGGGGCTGTCAGGGTTTGCCGGGGGCTTTTGGAATGTGGGTTTTATGACCCAAATGAGAGACTGAAAATGGCCTAAACACCCAAAAAAAACCTGAGGCTCTCTCCTCTTTTTGTTTTTATATGCCGATCCCGACATAATAAAGGGGACGCTGCGCGTCAAACTCCTGCAGGCCCGGGCCAAAACAGTTTTTCCCCCGCATTTTTTGGTTTTCCTGACCCCCCAAAGGGCCCCCAAAAAGTGGATTTACAGAGGTCACTCACACGAAACCCCAATGGGGGAACTTCTGGGTTTTCCCCTGAGACCAGACGAGACAACAGCTCCGGACATGGGGGCACCTTGGCCTTTTTTTTACCAACCTCCCCTGCATTTTTGCGCCTTTTTCTAATAAACTGGGAAAACACCCCTTCGTTTTTTTTTACTAGACCTTTCCCCCTTTTTGTATTAAACTAAACCCTTGGACAGGGTTTTAAGGGGTTTTTTTAGGGAAAAACCCCCCCTCCATAAAACCCCCCACCCGCCCCCCCCCCCTCTCCCTCCTTTTTCTTTTCCCCTTTCCCGCCCTTTTTTTTGTATGAAAATAAGTGGTAAAGCCCTATGGGGGGGATATAAATGTGCATGTGTTTGTTTTTGGGATGTATTTTTTGTACGCCTGTAAGTTATAAAAAAGTGCAAAAAAACTTTTTGTGGGATTTTTCCCCCAAATTTTAAAACGTATTCAAAAAATAGTTTCGGTAATTAATATCGAGTTGATTTTAAATCCCCCCCTCTCGGGGTTATACCCCCCATAAATGCCTTTATAAGTTTCATTAAAGCTTTTCTGTTTTTTCCATGTTTTCACTCGCGATTGGTTTTTTGGGTTTAATGCTTTTAAACTCAGTGTACGAAACCCGACACTGTTTTTTTTCTTTTTTTTTTTTTTTTTTTCTCTTCTTAGTATCATTTTTTGACTTTTTTTAAAACCCAAAAAATTTTTTCTAACCGGGACTTTTTTAAGTTCCCTTGTTTTTTGTTTTTTTTGTATTTCACCTATCTACCCAATAAAGCGTTTTTGAATAAAAAAAAAAAAAAAAAAATTTTGGGCATGAAAACAAATGGGACCCCAAGAATGTTTTGTAGGGGATTCCCTGGATGGTCAAAAAACCGACTACAAACTAGAAAAAAGGAAAAGGTCCCTGATTGGGGTACTTGGGATTTGGGGGTACTTCCCCACTTCTACAATTAGCAAGGGTATTGAGGCAGAATTAAAGGAAGCCAAGACACCCAGGAAGGGAATTCACAACTTTTTTGAAAATCCTAATCTAATTAGGCCTCCTAACATAATACCTTTTACCCTTTACTTCACGAAATTTAGGTCATGCTACGTATTCTCACGCAGAAGCACGGACCCAGGAATGGCCAAAGCATACTATTCCCCCCAAACCGTCCAGTGCGCAAGAGCTCCGCTTTGCGTTCATCCCATAGGGGCTTGGCGGTATTGGGGGAAAAATTCTCTGAAAAAGAGTTAGACAACCCCTGGAATAACACTCCACATGATATTTCTGGTTTTTTTGAACCAGGTCCAACCAAAACAAATTTCTAGGGTCAGAAAATTGTGATTACAGTGTGCCCCCTGATGCCTACCAAATTACCTTTTATCATTGCAGGGGTTAATCCATACTCTTCTTCCAATGAGGAGCAGGATTCAACAGGAGGAATAAGATGGGGTACGTCATCTCCACGGGCCATGCGGGGGAGAAGGGCAAATTCGTACGGGGGTTATGCATTGTACCCAAACATGGACAGTAAAGGCGGGCCGTTTGTAAAATCATCTCACCCCAGGAACCCAAACTCACTGCCCCCACAAGGCTTTTTGTAATGGAGAGGTAAGGAAGGGGAATTTTTACACCGTTTCCACCTATGTTTTGGGGGGTGGCCATGTTTTTTGGTCCCATCGGGAAAGGGCCAAAGAATTTTTTTTCAGTAGCAGGCACACCTGTGTGACCGTAGAGTGCACAAAAGGTTATTTGAAAACCCTCAACCCCTAAGAAGGTGGGGATAATTAAAACCAAGTTCATAGAGGGCCAACCAAAAGAGCAAAAGGGGGAAAAGAGAGGGCAGTCAGGCGAAAAGAGGGGGCCAGACGGGGACAATAGCAATAGCCCTTGCACAAAAAAAACAGTCCCCCCTGAATCCCAAAAAGGCCTGAAGACATTCCAGAATCGGCTCAAGGGAAAGAGAGGAATCTCGGGTTGAACAGGGTGCCACCCTAACGGGGGGCTGGGGGGGGGAGGGACGAGGTCTGCCTCCCCGACTTGGTTTCCCCCATGAGGGCCGCCTAACCACCGCCCACTCTTTTTGGGAAAGAATGTCATGATATAATTAGTCAACAAAAGGGGAAGTTCCTTTTTTTTCCCCTAGGCCCCGAGGTACTGTCCTCTTGCCAGACGTTCTTGAAAAAAACCCCGGGACAGGGGGTTAAGACCCCTTGAAAGCATACCCAAAACCATTGATCCCTTTCAATGGGGCAGACTGACTACATACAGCTTCCAAAATTTTGGGGACCTATGAGTAGCATTAGTCTGCAAAGACGTGTTCACGGGTTTTGGCCCGAAGCCACCCCATTCTAAACCCACAGCAAAGGCTCCCAAAAAAAAAAAAAAAAACAAAAAAAAAACAATGACCGAATCTTTTATCGATAGGGCCTCCCGAAGTTTTGAATCATACCGAGGTCCCTTTTTTTCAAAAGGCAATGCGGGAAATTTGAGAAAAAACCATGGACAAAAGTTTGCCTTTTGGCATTATTTTTCGATAAGGTACACCCCTAACTCCCTTAGGTTTATCACCCATGAAATCTATTTGGGAGTGCACCAAGGTTGGGTTAAATTTTTCCACAGACCCTCCAATGCAATTGATTCACTAATTTTCAATGTGCAGCTTGCAAAAAAATTTGAATAAGGTGCAAAAACTCGTATTTTCTCCCATTCCGCCCCAGATGCAGCCCCGGGTACACATGCTGCAACCAAAAAAAACATGTCCAAGGAGCTTTTTGGGTACACGTTTGAAGGTCCCTTCCAATGTTACAAACTACTAGATTGAAAACGGAAGGAAAAAACCCAACTGGATACACGCCACCCAATTGTAAGAAGGATTTAAGACAAAAAAGAAAAAGGATGCCGGGGGAGGGGGTCTTTGGTTTTTGATCCCATAGTGGAGGGTGGAATGGCCAAATAATACAACCAATAAATAAGAATTACACTCACAGGCATTAGCAGATTCCTTAAACTTTACTGATTTGGATATGCACTCACTCCCCCCACTGCGCCAGCATCCCAATTTAGCTATCCCATAACAAGAAAAAAATAATGGGATGGGATAAGTGTTTTTAACTTTTTAAAGGGCCCTAATATACAAGTATAAGGGATTTGGAACAAAATTCTTCTTTTATAAGTATATGTAGTTTTTTAAAGTTTTGTTTTCAGTGTCAAAATGAAAAAGAATTTGAAAAGGACCAATATGAAAGGGTTTCTACGATAACTATAGTGATCTAGAACTAAAAACCGTTTATTTTTTCATTTCTTTTGTAACCCATCTGCATCCTTGAACTCATGCAGCGGAGTTCCCCTTCTTTTTTGAGGGTGCGAAGGAGTAATTGGGGGGGCGATGGTTCCTAGCGAAACATTCTCAGGCAAAACCCTCGGTCCCCGGGCAACCCTAAGAAACTTCACTATCCCCCCCTTGGATTTAGGGTCCCCCGACTCTCGAAGAGCTCAAAGGGGGACTGGGAGGAGGATCCGGAAAGGTTAAACCCCCAAATTGTCTGAAATGGGCAATGGGTGTTTAACCCTCTTCAAGCAAAACTGGCAATGTGTGTGTTTTTCCCTTTCAAGGGAAAACATTTGATAGCAGACACTATTTAAAATTTCTAAGCCAAAAAACAAGTTTTAAAAATTATTAATATTATTATTTTTTATTTTAAAGCACCATTGATCCAGCGCCGTAACATTCGAGGGGGGTTTCATACAATACAAAAATCAAACGATACAGTGATAAGGGATAATGACAAATGACGACAGGGGAAGAGGACCATACCGCTAGGGCTTAAAATCAAAAAGGAGGGGGAAAGAACAGGGGGAGGGGCAGACATGTCTGTGGGGAATAGTGCAATTTAGTGAAAGGTTTAGCAAGCCTGAAGAAAAAGGGTTTTTTAGGTTCTTTTTAAACTGGGGAAGTGGAGGAGGTTGATTTGTTGGGGAGTTTTGTTCCCGAGTGTGGGGGAAGCAAGGGGGAAGTCCCTTCAACGGTTGTGTGAGGGGGCTGATAAGGGGGGAAAAGAGGAGAAGGTCCTGTGAGGACGGGGAAAATGCGTGAGGGGAGAAATTTGGAAATTAGGCAGAGATTATTGGGGGGGGAGAGGTCATGGAAGGGCCTTTTAGGTCAGGTAGTAGCTTAAACCCCGACATGTGACCGTTCTAAAAGCATATAATTGGATCTGCAAATAAAGTTAGTTGTGACCCGGGCACCAGACATAACTTAATGGTTAAACACGATTGCTTCATTTGTGGTTATTTTAAGACTTAGCAGACGCAGCTGCTTCAAATTATTCCCCTGCCCTCGGGTTTAGATAGGGTGTTTGATCACTCTCAATTGGCTAAACCTATCACTGCCTCCATTGATTTACTGTACAACTTCAGTTGAGAACCATGGAGGCCAAACGGCGGGAAACAGCAGGGGCGGGGCCGAAAAGGCTGGGGGAAACCCTCCCCAATCAGCAGCCTCGCATCTTTGCCGGGCTTTTGGGGGGAAAACGCCGCCAATCAGTAGCCCCGCACTCTGTTGCCGGGCTGTGAGGAGAAACGACCAGCCAATCAGCAGCCTCGCACTCTGTTGTCGGGCTGTGAGGAGAAACGACCAGCCAATCAGCAATCAATTTTTTTCGAGGACAAATTATGGCAATTGTGGCGGGCCCCCGGCCCCCCCCCTGTGCCGAGCAGACTGCACACCCTCCTCAGACAGCACACCCGCCTGTGCGGAGCAGACAGCACACTCGCCTGGCAGGGCAGACGGACAATCCCCTGGCCGAGCCGGCCACCCCCTCAGACGCACACCCCCTGTGCGGACAAAGCACACCCCCCAAGCCCCAAAACCCCGCCTGTGCCAAGCAACAGCCCCCCCCACCTGCCATTTGCCGAGCGAAAAAGGCACACCCCCCTCAGACACCCCCCCCTTTTGGGGCAACAGGGACAGCCCCTGTGCCACAGACAGCACCCGCCTGTGCGGATCAGACAGCACACCAGCCTGTGCGGAGCAGGCAGCACACCCCCTCCTTTTTCGGAGCAACAGCACACCCGCCTGTTCCGAGCAACACAAACCCCTCCTCAGGAGCACACCCCCCAGACAGCACACCCCTTCTGTGCGGAGCAATAGCACACTCGCTAAACACACCCCCCCCTTCCCACAACAGCACACCCTCCTCAGACAGCACACCCGCCTGTGCTGAGCAGACAGCACAAACCCCCCCAAAACGCAACCCGCCTTGCGGAGCGACAGCACACCCGCCCCCAACAGGACACCCACCTGGCGGGGGCAACACACACCCGCCTGTGCGGAAACAGCACCCCCCGTGGGGGATAGACAGCACACCCGCCTAGACAGCACACCCGCCTGTGCGACAGACAGCACCCCCCTAGACAGACACCCCCTTTGGGGAGCAGACCCGCACACCCCCGTGCGGAGCAAACAGCACACCGCCTGTGCGGGGGGCAAAGGGAGCATACCCCGCCTCGACAGCACAACCGCCGTGGGGGGCGGGGAGCACAACCGCCTGTTTTGGCGGACAGACACACACCCCGCCAGACAGACACCCGTCTGTGTGGGCAGCAGCACACCCGCCCCGTGCGGAGCAGACCCAAAAACCCCCCCTGTGCCGAGCAGACAGCACACCCGCCTGTGCGGAGCAGACAGCACACCCGCCTATGCTGAGCAGACAGCACACCCGCCTATGCTGAGCAGACAGGCACCTGCCCAGACAGCACACCCGCCTGTGCCGAGCAGACAGCACACCCTCCTCAGACAGCACACCCGCCTCAGACAGCACACCCGTCTGTGCGGAGCAGATAGCACACTCGTCTAGACAGCACACCCGCCTGTGCTGAGCAGACAGCACACCCGGCTGTGCGGAGCAGACAGCACACCGCCTGTGCGGAGCAGACAGCACACCCGCCTGTGCGGAGCAGGCAGCACACCCGCCTCAGACAGCACACCCGCCTGTGCGGAGCAGACAGCACACCCGCCTGTGCGGAGCAGACAGCACACCCGCCTGTGCGGAGCAGACAGCACACCCACCTCAAACAGAACTCCCGCCTGTGCCAAGCAGACAGCACACCTGCCTGTGCCGAGCAGACGGCACACCCACCTCATACAGCACCCCCGCCTGTGTGGAGCAGACCGCACACCCGCCTGTGTGGAGCAGACAGCACACCCGCCTGAGCCGAGCAGACAGCCCTCCCCCAGGGGCCGACAACAGAGGCGGAGCCTGAGAGATTCATCAGCCAATCAGAGAGAGATATTTTGGAGGACTCCGAGACCAACGGGGCCCCAATAGGGAGGGGCAGTTTTCCAGCAGAATCGGCGTGAGGTGACAGTGATGAAGTGACGTGTTTTGGGCAGGAAGAGAAAAGGAATTGGGGTTTAAGCGGACTACAGTTTTTTGCATGAAGAGAAGACTTGTGAGGGATTTTCTGTGACAGAGACAGAGCTTGTGAGGGAATTTCTGAGGTAATTTCTGTGAGAGACAGTTCTTGTGAGGTAATTTGTGTGAGAGAGACAGCTTTTTTTGTAATTTCTGTAGAGACGCTTTGAGGGGAATTTTTGAAGAGCCGTTTGTGAGAATTTCGTGGACAGCGTTTTTTGTGGGAAAATTTTTGGAGAGACAGCGTCTGTAAGGTAATTTCTGTGAAGACACGTCTGTAAGGAATTTCTGTGAAGGGCACATTTGGAGGTAATTTCTGTGAGAGACAGAGCTTGTGAGGTAATTTCTGTGAGACATTTTTGGGTTT
>JAODAL010050641.1:0-27253 GCA_025379985.1 Phyllomedusa bahiana
GGTTTTTTTTACCCGCTGCACCTCGGCCTTTGCAAGCATTTGCTCGGGGAGCGACTGGTATTTTTTCTGGTGAATACTGGTCCTACTTAACCCGCCCCCGGGCTTGGCTCTACCACCGCTTGGGGTGGTCCAGTGGATCCACATCCCAAGCCTACCGTTACAATTGGATTCGGCCATGGATCCCGCCAAGGTGCCTTTGCTGACCTCACCACCATTGTGGTTCAGCAGACTCAACAGATTTTGCAACAGGCTCAACAATTGCATCAGCTGTCCGCCATGATACAACAGCTTTTCTCTGCCCAGCAGCAGCAGCAACTGCAGTCCTCTCCGGTGGTCTCCTTTACAGCTGCCATGGAGTCCGTCGGTCCCAAGCTCCGTTTGTCCTTGCCAACAAAATATGACGGGGACCCTAAGTTGTGCAGAAGGTTCATCACGCAATGCTCCATGTATGTGGAACTGATGACAAACCAGTTTTCAACTGAACGTTCCAAGGTGGCATTCGTGGTCAGCCTTCTCTCCGGGAAAGCCTTGGCTTGGGCCACTCCTCTCTTGGATAGAAGCGACCCAGAGACGTCTAACCTTCAGGCCTTCCTGGCGGAGTTTCTCAACATCTTTGAGGAACCAGCGCATGCCTCTAATGCAGAGACGGCGCTTCTGAACTTGCGTCAAGGGGATTCCTCTGTTGGAGACTACGCCGTTCAATTCCGCACCTTGTACTCAGAACTTTCATGGAACAAGGCTGCCCTGGGTGCCACATTCAAGAAGGGGCTCTCCAGTTGTGTGAAGGATGTGCTGGCCTCGCGGGACATTCCTTCCTCCCTGGGTGAGCTTATCCATTTTCCCACCTGCATCGATGTGTATTTCTGCGAAAGGCCGGAGGAATTCTGTCACAAATGTCTCCAGTGTTCCAAAGGCCTCCAATGTCGCCTCCACAAACTCCGGTTGAGGAACCTATGCAAGTGGATAGAGCCCACCTGAACCAGCAGGAACAATCATGGAGGCAGGAGGAGAACCTATGTCTATATTGTACCAGTCCAGAGCACTTTCGCTGAGACTGTCCACAATGTCCGGGAAACGCACACACCTAGGCCACGTAGGAGAGGTGTCCCTTGCGTGAACAGTTTCTCTCCTCGTCTGACTATGCCCGTGCAGATCATGACCGGTTCCAAGTCCCTGCCTTTCAGGACTCTGTATTAGCCGGAAATTTCATGGATGCTTCCCTGGTGATGGAGCTTTGTCTCCCAGTGATCCGCCTTGAGAAGCCACTGGTCATCTCCTCTGTGAGCGGAGAATTCCTGAGCGGCTCCAGCCAGTATCGCAGAGAACCTATGTCTCTTCATGAGGGGGCATAATACAGAGAGAAGATCATGTTCTTTTTTGCTTCCCGCTCCCCCTCAGAATTTTCTTTTGGAGTTAAATTCTTACACCAAACGGGGGGAGGAGAAGGGGGAATTCACATCCCAAAAACAACAGAAAAACGGGAAACGTGCGGACATCTTAGGCAAAAAAAATTGGGCAACAAGAGCCCCACAGAAAAAAAGTAAAGGGACTTTTCACTATCCCGTCCGGAAACCAGCATGCCCCTTTAAACCTCAGACCCAAAAATTTAAAAAAAGTGCCAAAAGGGCGGTATTATTTAAACCCATCATTTTTTTTAAAACTGGACATTGATACCCCTTTTCCCACATGACCCCAAAACCCCGCAGGGGACCCACAGATTAAAAATGCTGGAAGAAAGTAGTTTTTTAACCACCATTTTAGCTAACGGGGACTGTCCGCGGGCGCGGGGCGCCGAGCTCGCCGCGGCCCCCCCCCCCCGTGCGCACCGGGGGGGGCCGGGTGCTCGGGCCCCCGCAAGCCGTGGCCCTTCTGCTCAGGGCGGGAAACCCCCGTCTTACCATCCCCGCCCCCTGTCCCCCAGCTCTGAAAACCCCGCCCGCGCTTTAACCCCTCTTAAGGCCGCCCCCGCGACGGTTGGGCCGGTTTTAAAAGGGGCCCACGCCCCTTTTTAAATTATTTAAATTTGATGGCCGCTGGCCCATATAGGGAAAGACGCCCTTTTTGGCACTCGTGCCAGTTTTGGTGGTTTTGGACCCTTTTTAGAGTTTTGTTGAGTTCAGCCCTTGTTTTCCCGGGTCCCCCCCCCCCCCCCCCCCCCCCCCAGTCCCCCTGCTTACGTGTCCTGACCTTCCCTGTTTCCCAGCCTGCCCTGCCCGTCTGCCTGCCTCTGACCACGAACCTCTGCCGCCTCCCCTTTGCCCTTTCCCTGTTCTGTCCCCAAACTACCCCCCCGGTTCCCGTTTTTTGCCCCACGCTGTACCCCGGCCCCCCCCCCTCGAAAGCAAGTCATCGGGGGTAACGACCTGGTGGGCCTCACGCCGCAGAAAGCCCAATCCCGCTTTGCGGCGGGCTCGGGGAAAAAACCCGGGGGGTTTACTTAGCCCCGTTCCCTGGCGGGGCTTAGCTATAAACGCTTGCGTTGGTCCAGCGGATAAAATCCTCCTTTTACAGTACGACGGGCCCCATGGTTTCCCGGGGCCAGGGTACCTGGGCCCGATCTGGGAGACCCAGGGAAACGGCCGTCGCCCGGGCCAGAGCCACCCGTACGACCACTAGGGGCCCCATGATGCAAAACCCTTTGGCGACCCTCTGCCTCCACCGGCGGGGGCCCCGCCTTGCACCTGAAATCCGTTTGCTCCGGCCCATCCTTTGCTCTCCCTGCTTCAGCTTCGGGACCCCTCTGCATCTCCCCACCCCCCTCTCGTTTGATGAGACCCCAAAAAAAAGGGTGCGGGGGGAATTCATCAGCCAGTGCTCCATCCCCCTTTCGAGATTTTGGGGGGGCCAAATTTTTTCCAACAGAGCCTTCATAATCAGCCCTTTTGTCTGGAGAACCCTTTGGTTTGGGGCTACGCCACATGGGATCGAGGGGACCTCTGCAGCGGCCCTTTCAAACCTTCCCCCCCGGGGGTTTCCCGAAACATTTTTTGGGGAAACCCCGGGCCGTACTTCCTGGGCTGCCCCCCGCGCGGGCCTTGGCTTCGTCGGGGCGAAAACCACAGTCTGCCCTTATTCCGTGCGTTTCGCCTCCCCGTTTTCGGATTTGGACTGGAACAACAAAAGCTTTGGTGGGCATTTTGGAAAAGGCCTCTCGGGGCGAATAAGGGGACGACTCGCCGCTGGGGATCTCCCAGCGGCCTTTGGGGAGGGCCCAAACCCCTTTGGCCCCCCGAGGGGGTTTTTGCTTCGCCGGGGCCCAAACAGGAGCTCCCCCCTTACAAAGGGGAAACCGTCCGTCCACGGCCTTTTCCCCCCCGTTGGGCTCCCAAAGTTCCAGGGGTCACCTCTTCCCCTCGTTTGGTCCTAAAAGGAAAACCTATGCCGCCCCGGAGAGCCCACGGCCCCAGGGATACGTTCACAGCCTCCCAGAACAGTTTGTGTTTTTTAATTTGTGGCGGTTCGGGCCCAAACTTCTTTGGGGGGACTGCCCGGGTTGCGCCCGGGGAAACTTCCCACCAGGGCTCGGGGAGAGGAAACCCTGGGTGTCGAACCCTCCCCCCTTTGGGACCATGCCCGTATACTTTGGGTGCTTTTTTTTTCCCCCGGCAGCACCTTTCAGGCCAGGGGCCTTTTTGATTCTGGATGGCAAAAATTTTCTAAACCAAAAACTGTGACCGGGTTTTCGTCTCCCGGTGATCCGTTGAGAAACCCATTTTTTGTGTCTTGGGGTCGTGGCAAATTTCCCTTAAGGACCCAACCCGGGTTTTCCTACGGCTCCCCTTTTTCCCCTGCAGTTTGGGGGGCCCTTCACAAGGAAACGTTTGCCATTTTTTTTCCGCCTGGGCCCCTCCTCTGAAACCCCCTTTTCTGGGCCTCCCTTGGCTGCAGGGACCAAAACTTAAAAACCTTGGTTTTGGAGCACAGGTGAATTCATGGGGGGGGGTTTTCCGCGGGGTCATTTCACGTTCCCTGCCCCTTGCCCCACCCCCGGGTCCCTCGGTCATTTCCCCCGAAGTTTTCCCCAAACCCTTTCCTTCGGGTCTCCCAACCCCAATTTTGGGGACTTTGAGATGTTTTTTCGGGGGAGGCGGGCCGAAACGCTCCCTCCTCCCCGGCCTTAGACTGCCCCCTTTGGGAACCTGCAACCGGGCTGTACTCCTCCCAGGGCCGGGGGTTTCCCCCACTCTCCGTCCCGGGACAAAGGGGGATGTCTGAATACATCAAGGAGAACCCTCCGAAAAAGGGTTTAAACCCGGGAAAGTCCTCGTCTCCCGGCCCAGGACCGGTTTTTTCTTCGTGGAAAAAAAGAGGGGGTCTTTTCGGGCCCCTGATGGGAATTTATCGGGGCTTAAATAAAATCCCATAAAAATGCTACCTCTCCCCTTGATATGGGAACCCCTTCGCCCCCCTTGCGGGCGCGAAAAATATTCTCCAAGTGGATCTTCGCGGGTTGCTTATAATTTACCCGAAATTAGAGAAGGAGACGAGAGGGAAAACCGGGTTTTTAATACGCGGGATGGCCACTTCGAGTATTTTGGTTATGCCTTTGGGGTCTCTGCAAGCCCCGGGCTGTTTTCCCCAAAGTTTTGGGGTTCAATGAATTTTTTCCGGGACCTCCTTACGGCTGTTTTTATTGCTACTTGGCCCGATACCCTTTAATCTTTTCTCCGGTTTCTCGAAATCATCCCCCCACGTTCGCCAGGCCCTTCGGGCGATTCCGAAACCCATAAAGCTTTTTCCCAAGCCAGGAATGTCTCTTCGAACGCACAGCTTGCCCTTTTTTGGGGTACATTCTTCTGAAAAGGGGCCCCCGGATGGATCCCTCAAAACTCTCCGCATTTGTTGCAGCCCCCCACAAACCGGGTGGGCCTTGGGGGCCCAATTCAACGATTCCTGGGTTTCCCAAAATTTTTTTTAGAAAAAATTTTTTATCCCCCCTTTTCCCTTTACCCCTTGTGGCCCCCTTTCTGGTGGCTCAAACCCCAAAAAAAAACCCCCAATTCGGGGGGCCGGGCCCCCGGAAGTTTCAAAAAAGCCTTCACCCGCTCAAATCGGGGCCCTTTTGGGGGGGCTGCTCCCGGTTTGTCTCCCCCGGCCCCAAAACCCGCCCCTTCATTCGGGGAAGGGGAAATGCCTTTTTTTCATGGGGTTCCGGGGGCTGTCCCCCCTGCAGAGGGTTCCCCCGGGGGGTTAAAAAGGGGGTTCAAAAACTGTGGATTCTTTTTTAAAAAACTTTTTTTCCCGGGGGTTTGGAAAAAATTTTAAACCCAAATTGGGGGATCGCGAATTAGGGCCCATAAAAGGCGGGCTCTAGAAGAGTGGGGGGTCACCTGCTGGGGGGGCTCGCCCACCCATTGTTTTTTTTCCCTGACCAAAAAAAACCCCCCAAAATCTTCATCGGCTCAAACCCCTGAACCCCCGGGCAGGTAGATGGTCCCTTTTTTTGGGCCCGTTTTGATTCCCTGCTCCCCTTTTTGGGACCCCCGGGAAAAAACTTTCAAACTGACGCCCAAAGTCTCCGGCCTCGGTTTAAGGGTAGGGTCTCACTCTCCCCCAAACAGCACATTGTCCCTCCTAAACCCCCTCGTCATGGTCCCCGGTGGATTTTTAAACTTTCCCCCGGGGAAAGACGGGGTTCCCCCGGGCTTTGGGGCTTAGAATCCCTGAAGTGGGGACATTTTTCCCCGAAAGCTGGGCATCCGGGAATCCATAAGTCCTTTCAGGGGGGTTCCCGTTTCAATGGTGGCCCACTCTTGTTTCAAGACGTCAGGGACTTTGTGCTGCCCTGCCCCTTCCTGTGCCCGAAAATTAAGGTTCCTGCCTAAAAGGCCGGGGGGTCCCCCTTTCCCACCCTTTCCCCTGTGCCGGAAAAACCCTGGCCCATGTCGCCAGGGGACTTTGCCCACGGGAATTTCCCACCTTCATCGGGAAAAACAGGGTCTTATGGGTGGTGATGATTCCCCTTTCCCGAAAATGGTTTCACTTTACCCCCTGCCTGGGTTCCCCCTCTGCCCCCCAGCGGGCCCCAAAACTTTTTTTCCCCATTTATTTTCCCGGTTGCAGGGTCCCCCGTTCCCGGGTTGTCTCCGACAGAGGACCCAGTTTGCCCGTAAATTTTTGGGGGCCCCTTGGTTTTTGGCCGGGGTTTGCAGATTCATTGGATTTTTCTTCTGCATACCACCCCAAATTTAAGGGGCCCAGGTAAAAAGGGGGTTAACCAGGGGGTTGGCACCTACTTGCGGATTTTTGTGTCCGTGGGCGGGATAACTGGTCCATTTTCTCCCCTGGGCAGAGTTTTTTTATAACCTTTAGATTTCGGGAAATCCGCGGGGGGCCCCCCCCTTTTTTGTTGTCTTTGGGTTCATCCCCCCCCCCACCTCTACCTCTGGCTAAACCCCGTCTCTTGTCCCCCCCGTTTTGGGTGCCCAAGTAAGGGACATCAAGGCCTTCCCGGGAATTTACGCGGGCAGGCCCTGGGACAGCTTCCCGCCCCGCACCAAGCGTGGGTTACAGGTTTTCCCCTAGGCCCGCCCCAATTTTTGCCAGGTCTATAAGGTTTGGTTATCCGCCCAAAATTCGTCCGTTTTAAAAAGGGGCCCAGTTAAAAAAGTTGGGCCCCAAGTCCTGGGGCCTTTTTGGGGGGCCCAAGGGGTAACCCCTCTCCCATAAGCTTTTGCCTGCCCCCGACTTACGTATCCCCAAACCGGGGTTTCACGGGGTCCCTCCCCAAGCCCGGGGGTGCCCGAAAAAGCTTCTCCCCCAGACCTGGCTCGCCTTTTCCCGTTGCCCGGCCCCTGATAACATCTTTTGGGGGAAGGAGGGGCTGGGGAAAAAAAGACAGTGAGGGGGGAAACGGTTTTACTTATCGGGCTGGAAAAGGGGTTCGGGCCCGGGGGGGCGTTCATGGGAACCCGAGACCAATTTTTCCCCGATCTCCTCGTAAATTTCAAAGGAAGAGGGGGAAGCTAAGGGGGGGGGGGGTACGTTCACGGGGCCGGGGCCCCAGCTCGCCGTGGGTCCCCCGTGCCACGGGGTCCCGGGACGGGTCTGCGGCTTTTCCCGAGCCGTGGTCCTTTTTGCTCTAGGGCTGGAAACCCCGTATTACCCCGTCCCCGCCCTGTCTCCAAACTTTTGACAAACTGCCGCTTCAAAAACCCTGCTTAAGGGGGCGCGCCCCAACGGGGGGGTCCCGGGTTTTTAAAAGGGGCCCGCCGCCCCTTTTAAAAGGTTTAAATTGGGCGGGCCCCCTGGGTCCTTTAAAAAGGGAGACGTCCCTAGACTCGCTGCCCCGTTTGTTGGTGTTTTTGGAGCGTTTGAGTGTGTTGAGTTCCTCTTTATTTCCCGTGTACCAAATCCGCCTGCCTTTTCGTTTCCTGACCTTGCCTGGTTTTCCGCCTGCCCTGACCGTTTTGCCCGCCTCTGAAAGCCCCTCTGCCGCCCTGCCTGAAACCCCTTTTTGGCCCGTCCCCCCGACTTAAGGGCCCCCGGGTTACGATTTTGCCCCCCACGTGTTAACCCCCCCCCCCCCAAAAGCAAGGGAAATCACGTCAGGGGGGGAAAGACCTTTGGGGCCTCACGCCGGCCCGCAAGTCCCTCCCCCTTTTCGGCGGGCTCCCCGGGGAAACCGGGGGCACTTAGACCCGTTCCCCCGGCGTGGCTTTTTTCTATATCGGGTTGGTTTGGGCCAGGGGGGATCCCCCTCCCCCGTTACATGGACATTGACTAAAAATGTCCGTAACCCCCAGCATGACCCTTTAAAATTTCATGACCAAGATTAAAAAAATCCGAAAAGGCACCACGACTAAGTTGTAATTTACTTAAAAATATTTTTTAAACACAAAATGCGTACAACGAGCTCTATGCGCCCAAAACAGAAAAAAGGGGCTGTAATACAAGTATTTAAACGTTTATGGATTAAAATTTTGGGGGCCTTTTTTTCCCCGGGCAAAAGGTGTAATTTACTAAAAAAATTTTGATTAAAAAATGGGGGACAGTTTTGAAAAACTTTCCACGTTTTGGGAAAGCATGTTTCCGCCCGTTTTTTCCGGGGAAATTTGTGCCCGTTTATGTCGGTGGCCGAGGGGCGCTATACATCCATGTAAAGTCCCCCGCAGCCCCGCCAGTGTGTGGGGCACAGTGCGGGGCTTGGCGCAGTGCCCGGGGGGGCGCCTTAAAATTTTGCCCCCCGCGTAGTGGGATCTTTCTTTCCGTGTAAAGTCCGCCCCGCCTTTGCCAGTGTTTTTGGGGGCAGTGGGGGACTTAGGCGCATGTATTCCCCAATTTTAGACAGGCTGGAAAAAAGCGAGAAAATTTATTAAAGATGTTTCCGTGCGGCATGGAGTATGAATCAAAAAATCGGCCCTTTTTTAAAGGCGGAAAACATCCTTTTGAAAAAGAGCTCAAAAACCTACTAAAAAAATATATAAATAAAAACCCCTTTCCAAAAATCTAGAAAGGGGCTACACGGGAATTTGGATATAGAGGGAAATTTCCGGGGAAATACCCGTAATTCAAATTCTGGGAAGGCTTCTCATTGGTCGGCAGAAACCAGCCAATCAGAATAGGGGGCGACAGGGGCCATTAAAACCTATGGAAAGTATTGACCCAATTTAAATTCAAAGGGGGACAGTTCAAAATACAGTAAAAAAGCAGGGAAAAAAGCTGTTTGGGTTTAGGGTAGCCGGGGGGGTTGGCCAAACTTGTCCAATCAAAAATAGGACGGGCAGGGGGCCCCTTATAAACCCCATGGAGAAAAATTTTTACCCAAACAAAAACAAGGGCCCCCGGGGCCGTTCAATTTTACAGTAAAAAGCAGAAAAAAGCTGATTGGTTGAGCTACCCCGGGGGGGGGCTTTTCTCAGCCAATCAGGAAACGCGAGCTTTTTGGGCCCCTTGTAGTCTTTGGCCAATCCCGGGGGAATGAAATCTAGGCTCTCAGCGCCGTGCGGCATGGAGTATGATGAAAAAAATCATTTTTATTAGGTGTCAAATATGATCTGAAAAAGAGCTGAAACCTTCTAAAAACATAAACCACTCAAATCCCTAACAACGCGTTTTGTCGCCGAGACCGGCGCTACATCAGGAATTGGGATATAGAGAATTGCCGGGAAATACAGTAATTCAAATTGTTTAAGCGCTTCTCATTGGTCGGCAGAAACCAACCAATCAGAATAGGAGTGACAGGGACCCATTATAACCTATGGAGAAGTATGGACCAATTAAATGAAAAGGCGGACTGTTCAAAATACAGTAAAAAAGGCAGAAAAGAGCTGATTGGTTGAGCCCAGGTGGCAGATATGAATCCACCATTCAGATGTAGTGCGTCTATTTTGAATGGAGAAAGAAGGGCGCGATAGAAGGGCGCCCTAAAAGTTATTTCTGTCTATGGGAAATATTCTAGTACTGTGATTGGTTGGGGCGAAGAGGGGCTCGTCCAGCTTAGCCAATCAGCGGCTGAGCTACCTTCTCATAGAGTTCTATGGGGAAAAGAAATGCAGAGCGAGCTCTGTTTGTGATTGGCTAAGTTAAAAGAGGCGCGGTTATTTGGACCAATGGGAGAGCGCGCAACGCTCTTCTGGGTTTTCTAATGCAATCTGGAATAAAACTGTACGTGCCCGAAATAAAATGATAATACTGCCGAAGTTTTACCGATCTCTATATAAAATGAACAGTAATATGGGTGTAACGAAAAAAAAAAATTAATTCAATAGATTTATTTTTATTTCTTTATTTTGTTACACCCATACTATTGATCATTGGCTAACGGAAAAAAAGAAATAAAAATGAATTTATTGAATTAATATTTTTTTTCGTTACCCCCATATTATTGTTCATTTTATATAGAGATCGGTAATAGATTATCTGTAAGATTGTCACCTAAACTATCACGTGATCGGAAAATTCCGATAAGCCTAAAAACCGTGCCGATCCTTAAAGGGGTTTTATCGTTACAAAGATCATGTCTCAGATTATGGGGACAGTAAAAATAAGCACTTTTGTAATTGGGTTGCATTACCTCTGTCACTTGGTTTAGCAGATATCAGTTTCGCTGTAAATCTGTCTTTTATTTCTGCTGTTGCTGGGTCAGAACGCCCTCGGGTCGATTCCTGTGCCCTAGACACGCCCCCTGCACTGTGATTGGCTGGCTGATATTTCATTCAGCCTGTTGGGATATGCCCCTAGACAGGAAACGTCATGGCCACGCCCCCTGTGCTGTGATTGGCTGCCTGCACACTCTGTGTTTACTCCCTTCTGAGCTGTTATAATCAATAGTGAAACCAGAGTCTGCTGGCTCTATGTACATCTCAGCTCTATGGTGATGATCTGGGCAATTACTGCCTGTTTAAAGGGCTTTTGCCAAGAGGTTGATTCATCTCCTCACAGGTTCAGTTTGAACTTTGAAAAGAAAGCGTTCTGTTCCTCAGATCGAATGTAAGCCCCGCCTCCTTATGACGTCATCATCTGTATTGTATGACATAAGGATTCAACAGTGTGTTTGTATGAGCTGCTTGTATAGTACAGTGAATAGGTGATCAGCTTGGCAAGCAAGAGGTTGGGAGTTCAAGTCCCCATTGTTTTTTTTTTTTTTCTTTTATAAATTGTACATATATGTGTAGACATCTATAATTTGATATATATACACACACACAAAGCTCCCCTATATAGTGTCCCATCCTCACAGTCACACCAAGCACTTCCAACATACGTGATACAATGCATATACTCTCAGGGATGAGACATGATATAGGGGAGCTATGCATGTGTATATATATCATTATAGAGATTGACATATATAGTTTAGGTCAATCTACAAATGTGTAGAATATAGGGGGGGGGGGAAATAAACCCTGTGAGGGGACTAGAACTCCGAACCCTTTCGTTGTAACACCAGCACTCTACCGCTACATCATCAGCCAAGTCAGTTACAGGTTAAGCAGGTTCTTCTCTGAAAGCTGATTTGCTTCTCCCCCCACTGTTTTCACTCATATCACTGACAGCAAGCAAAGATCTTTACTTGAAGCTGACATTTGGCCTTGTAGTTGAGTAAAGGTCTCTGCCTGTTGTCAGTACAATTTGGTTGAATACCACTAGAACAGAAGTTAAAGCTGCTGGCTTTCAGTGTGTAAACTAAGAGATATAATACATATAATAGGTGCTTGCTGCAGCTTGTGGAGCCTCAAGGCTGCAGACATAAGCATGCAGGAGGCTACAGAGCTGTTATATCCAGACAACCCTCTGCATCCCCTGCTTCAAACAAAATGATGATGTCACAGTTCTTCAGTGAGGAGAGACACGCCTTGTGGGAGGGGAGACACACCTGCTGAGAGGAAGAACACTCCCCTGGATTTCAAACTCAATCTGAGAAAATTAGCAGAACAGCACGAGCAGCTCAAACGATAAATCCCCTTTAACCCATGGCAAGCCTGGTGGTCACTCTTTTTCTCCCGATTCAATTTCCTAATCCATTTCTGCCCAGCTGAGAAAAACATCAAGGCCGACGTCCCAACCCGTGCCCCCGAGGTTTTTGGTGAAAAATCGGCTTCTCGTCATATAATACCTCCCGAACACCTTTCTGGACCTTCAGCATGTACCCCCAGGCAAGACATATGTGCGTCCTGCGGTTCGGGGAAGAATTTTAAAATGGGGTCACTGCTCCCTGGTAGCCGGCCACCTGGGAATACGAAAGACGAGTCAGTTAATTGCTTGCTACTATTGTTGGCCAGATCTTATTAAGGATACCAAAGACTTTGTTGAATCTTGCCCTACTTGCGCCCATAACAAGACGCCTCATCTCAATCCAGCAGGTCTGCTACAACCATTGCCCATTCCGAACTGCACATGGTCCCATATTGCCATGGATTTTATTACTGATCTCCATTCTTCTGCCAGCAATACAGTTATTTGGGTCGTCACGGACCGATTTTCAAAGATGTCATACTTCGTCACCCTGCCCGGTTTGCCTTCCACTTCATGCCTTGCTAGTCTCGGTGAAAGCCGTGCGCCCCCTGCGATGCTCTGTATGTATCGACGCTCAATGAGCGCCGATACATACAGGGGAGGAGTCAGGAGGGTAACGATCCCTCCTGCCTCCTCCCTGTAGCAGCCACCGCACAGTGGGTGTACAGCTGCTGCCTGACTGACTGCGCGGCTGTTTTCCAACGGCCGTGCAGTCAGGGGCTGATCTCCGGGCAGACAAAGCGGGCGGCGCCTGCCTTGCCCGCCCCTAGGAACGGCCCTGTTCTCTGCACCTGGGCTACCTCTGCAAGCTAGTCGCGTCAGGGGTAGCGACCTGGTAGTGTTCCGCCGCAGCAAGTCCAACCTGCCTTGCGGTGGGCTCTGGTGAATACCGGTCCTACTTAGACTCTGCTGCCTGGCGGGGCTCATACCACCGCTTGGATCCACATCCCAGACCTACCATTACAGTCAAAAGTAGAAGCAAGACTCTCACCTGATTATGTTGCGCTAAGCACTGGTGCAACGCAGGTCATCACTTAGGTTCTCCTATGCAGCCACCTTTGACTCTTTAATCCTCTTTGTCGTACTGCAGGTTAAATAAACTGTATTCAACTAGTGGGCAGGTACAAATAGCAACATTAAAAGTGACCACATTAGACCTGAGGAAGCGAGGTAGATGCCTCGAGAAACGCATAGTCCTACTTTTGTATTTTGTGTTACCTATAGTAGTATGTTCCATGTTGAATAGTCTGTATATCTGACCAAAAGGCCAATATAAAATAAGTTTTTTGAAAACTTTTTTATACGTCTTATTTTACCTACTTTGTGATGTTCGCTCATACAGAGCCAATGAACGCAACTGTTTTTCCTTAATATGCCTGGTTAACCCTGTATTATAAGGGTTCTCCTAACTCTGCAAAGCACAGTTTTGGGGTTTAAGAGAAATCGTCCTATAATGCCTTTCTTAGTGTTTGAGGTTCATTTATTCCCAGTACTTTTTATCTATATGATGCTATTGTCTATGGTGTTGATCCTGATCTTCGCTTTTTTCCTAACTTCACTTTTTTTTTTTTACTGTCTAGTACTTGTAGTTCTACTCCTTGCACTTGTAAAGATGTGAAATGTATATCAGAAAGAGCGTGTCAGCTCTTGAGTTCAGTTTTGAGTTCTGTTACAAGTAGTTCTGAAGTTGTGTCCCGGCAAGAAAAAGGGAGATCCCTATCCATCAGCCGGTGATAGGTAGGGCAGGCCAGGGAAGAACAACAGTCTCGATCACAGAAATCCTACTAGAGAAAAACTCCACAGAGAGAGTCAGAGCACACTGGATAAAGAGAAGAATGAGCAAAGAAAGCACAGTGGGCAGTATAGGAAACTGCCCTGAAAGTGTGGTAAAAAGGTGAGTAGGCCTGAGCAGTTAGTCATGGTTAGCGTGCAGGAAGTTATCCTGGGGCCCTCAGGGCATGGTCTAGTCCTAGAGGATGAAGATACTGCAGGGAAGGGGCTACTTGTGAAGATACCGAGGAGAAAACTGTCTGGGGAACAATTTACAGTGTGAGGCTTTTGTACTGTAATGAAGTAACTTGTACCTTGTGGCAAGAAAGAATGTGTAATGTCTATAAGAATTAGCGCTATTAGTAAAAGCCTGAGGATTTTTCAGAACACCTGTTGTGTATTTTTTCTAGCGCCGGTACACCACATCACTCACTACTCTCATCATCCACGCCAACCACCCACAACCTGCACACATTCACCCTTGTACCTATTCACTACTATGCTAAGGACTTATCCTCTGGCCTGTCACTCCCTTGCAGCCCTTCTGGTGACAACTGTCTGCTATTTCTGAATGAGTGTTACTGCCATTAGTCAGTGACTATTACATAGTTACATAATTTATAAGGCTAAAAAAAGATAGACATCCATCCAGTTCAGCCTATTGTCCTATAGTGTTGATCCAGAGGAAGACAAAAACCTCCATGAGGTAGAAGCCAATTGTCCTCATTTTAGAAAAAAAAATCATTCTTGTCTCCAGTCTGACAATTGGAATAAATCCCTGGATCAACAACCCTTCTCCAGAATCCTAGTCACTATAATTTGTTTTATTATTACACTCTAGAAATGCACCCAGGCTCTTTTTGAGCTCTGTTAGTGAAGTCAACATGAAACATTCCTCTGGCAGAAAGTGGGCAACCAACACAAAAAGCACAGATTAAGCAGATTTAAAACGTAGCAAAAATTTATTGAAAACAATACCAGATCACAAAAACATCAAGTAAAGTGAAAAAGAAACATGAGAACGCATTTCAGGCACATATCCTTCATAGCAGTCAAACAAGCAAATGAGACAATCTAACAAAGAGTCTAACCAAGACTCCTCCCATTAACATATATGTTCTATAATTAGGCATTTAAAATCAAGTACGTACGGAAATTGAACCTCTTATAGTAAAGAATCCATGTCTATGGCTATGATATAGAGGATGCCCCCTTGTTCTAGATTCAATCCTGGATATAATTAGATCTTGGGAGAGATCTTTATATTGATTCTTGATATACTTAAAAATATTTATTATGTCTCCCTGAAGCCGTCATTTCTCTAAACTAAATAACCCTAATCCTGCTAATATTTCTGGGTATTAAATTCCTCAAGAAAAGCATAGAAAAAATATTCCTTTAAAATCTAACTTTTATTTCACAATGATAAAATAATTTGTCACCCTATGCTATAGATAGGGACACTACCAACATGATTTGTAATGAAAAACTGTCTC
Organism: Phyllomedusa bahiana; assembly: GCA_025379985.1. NCBI lineage: Eukaryota > Metazoa > Chordata > Amphibia > Anura > Hylidae > Phyllomedusa > Phyllomedusa bahiana. The sequence continues at coordinate 14,724 of JAODAL010050641.1, forward strand.
CTGCAATACTAAATGTTGGTACTGATCCAATGCGGAGAACCCGCCCCAAAAAGGGCGACCCCACCCAGTACCTAGGAAGTCCCTCAAGCTCACCCTACCCATGCACTATTGGGGGGGGAGGATAGTGTAAAAATGAAGGGGAAATAGTAAATGTTTGTCTTAAAACTACAGTGATTAGTTCAATGTATTTCTACTTCAAGGATATGGCGCTATACAAAAACACAAACCCCCAAAAAAAAGCATCGTTGATTCTATATTCCCCAAAAAAAAACTTCAAACCAATAGCCTTTTACAAAATCCCCTACTATCTCTAAACCCGGGAGGAAATCCAAAATTTTGTGAAAAAAAATGGTAAATTTACTACTTCAAGGATATGGCGTTTTTAAACCTCATCCCAAAAAGCAACAGTTGATTTTATGTATCCCAAAGCTTTTGTCCCAATTTTCCAGGGATCCCATGAGAAAACAATAACTAAATGTAGATATTCACCTTAGAAAAACCCAAAAACATATCAAAAAAGGTACCAACCTCCCCATTTTTCCTATGGAGGTATACTGTTCATTGGCCTACAAGAATGGTGTACCCCCTTCTATCAATCTAAAAACAAAAAAAAAGAGACATAAAAAACCAAAATCCCATCAAAAAATTACCCAAGCCTTTCACCGAACCCTTTTTGAAACAGAGAAATTGGTACCTTTTGGAGTTGGTGTCACTCCTCTGAGGGGAAAAAAAAGTTTTTGGGTTTCAAATGTCCCACCATAACTGAAAAACCCAGGGTTTTAAGCGTCCATCCCTCCCATAAAAAAAAACGCCCCCGTTTCCTGCACCCGCACTCACTTACACCTGGTCCTGTGGCATGGTGATGCGCTGGCGCCTAGACGGGCACTGCGCATGCCCGGATTACAGACTGGCCCTTCACTTCGGTATGTTATTGGCCTGCGAAAGAAAGACATCAAAATTGAATTTGGGATGCGCTATCCCGGACGCCGTAACTATAGGGGTCCGGGGTTTGAAATGTTAAATATTTCAAACATAACCTTTTCCGAAATTCTTTACAAAAATTTTTGGGATACAGCTTACCTGGCTTTGATATAATAAACCCTTAGTATGTTTAAATTTCCCCTGGTTTTGCCCTAAAAAAAAGATGACTTACACCAATGCAGGATAAACAAAAGTTTCCCACGCAATAAATGTGAGTGCTTTTAAAGGGGATACTGGATCTATAATACAGGTTTTCGGGTACAATAGCAAATTTTTCTAGGGAATTCCCTTTTTCAACAAGTTAATGAAAAAATTATATGAGACCAGAAAAAATGTTACAGGAAAAGTAAAGACAAGTACTCATTTTGGCCCTTCGTGATAGGCACTTTTTTTCCCTTGATCCCTTGTTCCCCTTGTAAAATCAATTTCCCCGTCCCCCCCTTCACCGGGGGTTTCACTATGTCGATACCTTTAAATTGCATAGAACCACCCTTCCATCATGTTTTTCCCAAAAGTGTGCGCAACGGTGTTCACGTTGATTCTTGTATCCCGATGTGTCCCCCCTTCTCCCCCCTGAATTACGGGTGTTTTGCCAAAATAAAATTTTTCCGCATGGCATGAGCCATAAGATAACCCCACAGACTCAATTGATGAATCCCTTTTTATGTAAATTTGAATGGTTTCTACCCTCTCCAAAAGTTTTACTGTTGACCAATATGACAAAATTTACAGGCCCCCCACATTTAAACCCCCATTGGGTTGCCTACCTAACCAGGGCTCTCCTGCGGGGCCACAAAAATGACTTTGACTAAACGGTCCGCAGACTCCGCCCCTTGGAAGGGATAGCGGGACAGCGGGCAGTATTTTTTTCAGGATTCATCCGCAATAGAACCCCCCAGTATTTCCTCCGATTTTTATATACCAATCTGCCGGGGGTTTATCTCCAATTTCGTAAGTATTTCTTATCACTTCCGAGTAGCTACTTAGTTTAGGGCGAGGATTTACCGACTTCAATATCGCCCTTTTTAAGCCTTTTGAGCGATGATTTGGTAGCCCCTTACTCTAAATTTTCCTCTAGATCTTTGCTTGACTCTTAAAGGTGTTTAAAGTCGGGCAGTTTCCTTCCCCAATACTGCCCCCTGGAATCCCTCCATTGGGGTCTTTGGGGGAAGCTATCCAAACCAGTAGTGTTTGGGGGGGTGTCTTTCCTGTAAACCCTTTGACTCCAAAGTTGGGGCAATGTTCTTTTATATAGCAAATCCAAGAAGGGGATAGGTATTATTAAAAAAACGTGAATTTTAAACCTATTGAGTTCTGATTGAGGAACCCCAAATGCAGCAAAGGGAAAAAATCTCCTCTCCCAGTACAAAAATGTGTTATGAAACTGCCCATAAGACGAACCCGGGCAGTCCCGCATTTCCCCTGTCCTCATTGAAGACAATCGGTTTCCCACCAGCCCAGGGCGTTAGCATCGTGGGGGCCATGGGGTTCCCCCTCGCAGTCCCCCCAGCTGGTGGGAATTTTGCGATCGAAACAAAATATATTGTTCTCGAGAGAGAAACGAATAGCAGTAGAATTCTTTGATTTCTGAATGAATCCCTCTAATGTCCGGAATTTTTTGCTTCCCAAAACTTTTTCTTTCGGAATAGGGTACAAACCCTTCCAACTTGCTGCATAATTGGAGTTTCATAACCACTCACCTTTAATTTTAGGAGCAAGTCTGAAAGTGTCCCCATGTTGGGGGTAAAGAGGGGCGTTTCAAGTTTTTTTTAAAATACCACCTACTTCTGGGTTAGGCTACCTAACCCACACTATTGGGCTGCCCCTTTAGGGGGTTTAACCCCCTTTTGTCTTTAGGCAGACTATAGAGGGTTCCCCTTTTGGAAAAACGTAATAGGAACCATTTCCGTTTGCTTTCCTGTTTTAAAAAACCTCACCAGCTGGGGTTTTTAATGCGCCAAAAAAGGGCAAATTTGGATCCTTCTGATGTCGATGGAAAGGTGGAGCTTGCAATTTAAAAGGTTCGAAAGGAAACCCCGGTGAGAGGAGGGGAAGGGAAAGTTATTTTCAAAAGGGACCAATGGTTTGGGTTTAAAAATGCTACCAAGGGCCTAAATGAGTCCTTGTTTTTACATGTTCTGTCGTTTTCTGGGCTCTATATTTTTTTTTTAACCCAGTTGGAAAAAAGGACTCCTAGCAAATTTGCTATTGTATGCCCCGAAAACCCGATTTTTGATCGTCTACCCTTAAAGCACTCACAAATTTATTTGGGGATCTTGTTTTCCTGCATTGGTTTTTTTAAAATCATTTATTTTGTATGGGCACGCCAGGGAATTAACAACTAAGGGGGTTTTTTATATCAAAACCAGGTATAGCTGTATCCTAAAATTTTAAAATGTACTGAGGCTTTTGGGAAAAATTATGTTGATATAACTCACCGGCCACTTTTTGTTACACCGTAGTAACGGGTTGGCCCCCTTTTGCCTTAAAACTTCTCAATTTTCGTGGCTAGTTCAACAAGGGGTTGCAAAGATGCTCAATTGGTACCAAGGGGCCCAAAGGTGCCAACAAAATATTCCCCTCACCCTGACAGCACCAACAGCAGCCTGAACCGTTTATAAATGGCAGGATGGATCCATGCTTTCATGTTGTTGAACGCCAAATTTTTGACCCTACCATCCGAATGTCGCAGCAGAAATCGGATCATCAGACCAGGCAACGTTTTTCCAATCTTCTACTTCCAATTTCGATGAGCTTGGGAAAATTGGAGCCTCAGTTTCCTGTTTTTAGCTGAAAGGAGTGGCACCCGGTGTGGTCTTCTGCTGCTGTAGCCCATCTGCTCAAAGTTCGCCGTACTGTGCGCTCAGAGAGGCTCTTCTGCCCACCTTGGTTGTAACGGGTGGCTATTTGAGTCACTGTTGCCTTTCTGTCAGCTCGAACCAGTCTGCCCATTCTCTTTGACCTCTGGCATCAACAAGGCATTTCCGCCCACCAGGACTGCCGCTCACTGGATGTTTTTTCTTTTCGGAACATTTTTCTGTGAACCCTGAGATGGTTGTGCGTGAAAATCCCAGGAGATCAGCAGTTTCTGAAAAACTCAGACCAGCCCTTCTGGCACCAACAACCATGCCACTTCAAAGGCACTCAAAATTTACCTTTTTTCCCATACTGATGCTCGGGTTTGAACTGCAGGGAATTGTCTTGACCATGTCTACAAGCCTAAATGCAATGGTGCCGCCATGTGATGGCTGATTAGAAATTTTAAATGTTAAGAGCAAATTGGACAGGTGTACCTAATAAAGTGGCCGGTGAGTGTATGTTAACTATGTCTCTGACCTGGACGCTATGAGTTACGGCGATCCGGGGGATGTGCGCATGCGCAGACCTGATCAATCGATGTCTGTTCTAACGCAGGCGCAATAGACATACCTGAAGTGAACGCGGCCATGTCTGTAACTCCGGACATGCGCAGTGCCCGTCTATGGACGCCGAGCGCATCACCATGCGCAGCAGGACTACAGGTGTGAGTGAGTGCGGGTGCAGGAAACAGGGGGCGTTTTTTCTTATGGGAGGGACTGGACTGCTATAAATATCTCTGGTTTCTCTAGTTAGTGGTGGGACACTTTGACACCAACAACTTTTGTTCCCATCAGGAGGAGTGACACCAACTCTCACAGGTACCATATTGTTACTCTGTCTTCAAAGGATTCATGGTGAAAGGCTGGGTATTTTTTTGATGGGATTTGGTTTTTATGTCTCATTTTTTCATTGTTTCAGATTGATATGAAGGGGATACACCATCTCCTGTAGGTACCAATGAACTAGTATACCTCCATAGGAATCATGGTGGAGGTTCAGGTACCTCTTTTGATATGTATTGTTTATCTAAGGTGAATATCTACATTGAGTTATTGTTTACTCACTGAGGAGTCCCTGGAATTGGGACGAAACGCGTTTGGGATACATAAAATCAACTGTATGCTTTTTTGGGATGTAGGTGTTGATATAACGCCATATCCTTGAAGTAGTAACACCTTTAGCCTATTTCTCTCATTAATTTGGATTTCCTCCAGGTTATAGAGACCAGTAGGGGATTGTGATATAGAGGTCTATTGGTCCGAACGTCTTGTTTTCGGGATATATAGAATCAACTGTATGCTTTTTTTGGGATGTTGGTGTTGATATAGCGCCATATCCTTGAAGTAGAAATAGCATTGAATGCTATATCACTGTAGTTATATGACAATACATTTACGATATTCCCTCTCCATTTGACACTATACCTCCCCCCTAGATAGTGCATAGGGTAGGGTGAGTTTGAGGGAATTCCTAGGTACTGGGTGGGGTCGCCCTTTTTGGGGCGGGTTCTCCGCATTGGATCAGTACCAACATTTAGTATTGCAGGAGACAGATTTTCATTATAAGTCATGTTGGTAGTGTTCCCTATCTATAGCATAGGGTGACTAATTATTTTATCATTGTGAAATAAAAGTTAGATTTTAAAGGAATATTTTTTCTATGCTTTTCTTGTTGTCTATGATATATTCCTATAGTTTGTACACAAGGGAGATTAATTGATTTTTTGTATTAAATTCCTCACAGTCCTTTTATTATTTTTGTTGCCAACCTTTGAACCTGTTCAAGCTCAACAATGCCTTTCTTGTGCACTGGTGCCCAAAACGATATGTATATATTCCATGTGTGGTCTGACTACGGTTTGTATAATGGGAGAATAAAATTCTCATCATGTACCTCTATGCCCCTTTTAACCCCTTAAGGACCCAGCCAGTTTTGGCCTTCCTGACACAGCCCTAATTTTGAAATCTGGCATATGTCACTTTATATGAGAATAACTTTTTGACACTTTAACCTAGCCATGTGATTCAGAAATTGTTTTCTCGTGACACATTGTGCTTTAAGTTATTAAGAAATTTTGATCCATACAATTCTTGTTTGTTTTTGAAAAATATCAAAATTCCATGAAAATTTAGAAAAATTTGTCATTTTGAAAGTACCAAAATTTCTGCGTACAAGACGGATAATTATTCACCACAAAATAGTTTATAACTAGCACCTACCATATGTCCACTATAGGTTGGCATCATTTTTTAAATGTTTCTTTTTTTAACGACATTAGAGGGCTTAGAAACTTAGTAGTAATTTCTCACATTTTCAAGAAAATTTATATTATATTTAATATACATTTTTTTAGGGACCAGTCCAGTTCTAACGTGGCTTTGAGGGGAATGCATTTTAGATACCCCTATAAATGACTGCATCTAAGAAACTAGACATCTTAAAGTATTTACAACAGTGTTTAGGAAGTTTGATAATCCTTTAGGTATTTCACAGAAATTAAAGCAAAGTGGAGGTGAAATTTAAAAATTTCACTATTTTTGCAGATTTTCAATATTTATCCATTATTCACCGGAATATGGTAAATGTGACTAGGTAATTGCAACATAATATCAATTCCCCCAGGTCTGCCGTTTTTAGGATATCCCATATGTGGCCCTAGTACATTATTTGGGCTCAAAACCCAAGCCTTTAGAAATAGGAGGAGCAAACCCATGGGACTCGGGGTTTTCCCTTTTCAAATACGAAATTTTTTTTAGGTTTTCATTTTAGATTTTGGGGGACAATTTTTTAAGGTGCTTTAAAAATTAAAACACCCCTAAAAGAACCCCAATTGGAAACTAAAACCCCCTTTTTGGGAAAATATTTTAAGGGTTTTCCCTGAGGTATTTAGTTCAAAAGGGTGAAATTTACAAAATTTTTTTTAGCATTTGGGGTGTGAAAATTTCAAAAATTATTTTTTATCCAACAATCTGCAATTTTAGCCCTTTAAAATGTTTCATATTTTTCAAGGAATCCCCGGGAAAAAAGAACTCCAAAATTTTGTTTAAACCATTTTTTCCAAGTTTGGCAAAACCTACATGTGGGTGTAAAATTTTCTTTTTGGGGCAAAGTAAGGGGGTTAAAAAGGGAGGGGAAGGGGTTTTTTTGCTTTTGGAAAGCAGGGTTTTGCTGGGGCCCCGTAAAATTTTAAAAGCCCCCAAAGTTGCAGAACAAAATGAAAAATTCCAAAGGGCCCCCCCATTGTGGATTTTAAAACCCTTAGGGATCTCATTGGGGTTTTACTGTGCCCTTTTGGGTGCCCCAGGTGTTTCCCTAGTTTTTTTTTCCCTTTGGGGCCCTAAAAAAGGGGAGGAAAAAAAAGCAGTTCTTTCCCTTGTTTTTGGATTTTTTAAAAAATTTTAATTTCCGTGCAGTGTTAAAAGGGCAGGAAAAAATTTACTATGGGGGTCGGTGAAAATTTCAAGATTTTTGATTTTATTATTTTTTCTGTTTTATTACTTTTAACAAAAAAAAATATGCTATAAAAATTGCGTTTTTAAGTTGTCCTATTTGCAGCCAGAACTTTTTTTTTTCTGTGTACGGAGTGATTATGGGCTTGTTTTTTGGGGATGTTGATTTTTTTTAGGGGGTAACATCATGGAGTGATATGATGCATGTTACGTTTTTTTAAAGGTTTTTGTGAGATTTTTTGAAAAATTCGAAATCTTGGTGGGGTTTTTTTTTTTTTTTTTTTATAGCGGTCACGTATGGTATTAGACTGCTAGTTTTTACTGGAGGTCATAAGATTACCTGATCCCCCAATTTGTTTTTTTTTTATGTTTTACTGTTTATACAATTAAAAAAACATTTTATTAACAGGAAATACGTTTTTGATCGCCTAGTTGGAGCTATACTTATTTCATTTTTCTGTTTTTGGAGTGTGTGGGGATTTTTTTTGCGGGATGAGTTGAGTTTTTTTAGTTTTCTTTTTTGGGGGGACAGGCTTTTTGTGTTTTTTAAAACCCCATTTTTTGGAAGGCAGGGTAAAAGAAAATATGCTCTAGTAGTGTTTTTTACTTTTAAAACAGCGCTCATGTGCAGTATCCGTGATAAGTTAGCTTTACTTTTTGGGTCGATACGATTATGGCGTTTTCCTGTTTATTCTTTTTTTTTATGTTGAAGCCTTTAAAAAAAAGAAAAGTGTTTTTAGTGTGTAAAACAATATTTAGCATCGCATTTTGAGAGCTATACATTTTTTATTTTTCCCTATACGAGTTTTAAGGTTTTTTTTTTGCGGGATGAACTGCGTTTTAATTTTTGGACAACTTTTCCGTTTATAGGATTTTTGATCGTTTTATTCCATTTTTGTGCTGTGGTATGAAACAAAAAAACTTAATAATGTGATTTTTTTTTTTTTTTTATTTTTACGGGTTCCCGTAAGGTTGCATGACAGATTTTTTAGGCAGGGGCGTTAACACGCGGCAATACCCAAAAATGGGTAAATTTGTTTATTTTTTATCTTTTTTGGGGGGGAAGGCGTTTGTAAAGGGGAAAAGGGCGGGTACGTTTTATTTTTATTTTATTTTTTTTGTTTGCTGGTTTTTTTTGTTTTTCACTTTTTTTATTTTTTTACTTTTTTCACATTTTTTTTTTTACTTTTCCCCCTAGGGGTTTGAAGAGAGATCTTCAGATCCCCCGTTCAAAAGGAAACAGTACATGTTTGTGGTGTTTCTGGTTACTATGGAACTGTCAGTCCGGCCGGGCAATGCCCACAGGGCACGGCCGGGCATCGTGACATCACAGACAACCCGGAAGGCTTTTCTATGCCTTCGGCTGTCTGTCAGCACACAGCAGCCGCACGGTCGTGCACTGCTGTCGCCGACAGAGACGTAGGAGAAGCGATCACTAGCAATAAGGACCCAGTCCAAGTATGTACCATTAATCACCACCATATGTTTTCTATCACTGAGCCAGCTACTGACCGACTTGAAAACATTTCCCCCCAGTCCAAGCATTTTCATTTTACTTACCAGCCTTTTATATGTCAAAGTATCAAATGCTTTTGAAAAATCCAAATATTTGACATGTAGTGCTTCACCCCGATCTGGTCTAGAACTAACCTCATCAGAAGCTGATGAGATTAATTGGACAGGAACGATCCATCATGACCCCATGCTGGAATGGCGTTAAAAATTTATTTTCCGTGAGATATTCCAGTATCGCAGCAAGCATTTTAACTACAACAGAGGTTAAACTTATTGGCCTATAGTTTCCTGAATCACTTTTTGACCCCTTTTTAAATACTGGCACCACATTTGCTATGCACCAGTCATTTAAGACATATCCTGTTACTTTTACAGTTAAAGTAAAAAAAAAAATTTTAAATTGTAAAAAAAATGTAAAAGTTAAAATCATACCCCTTTCACCATTTTACAAACAAAAAAAAATAATAAAAAAGTTACACATATTTGGTTTCGTCGTGTCTGAAAAAGTCCGATCTATTAAAATATAACATAATTTATCCCATACACTGAACACCATAGAATAAAAAAAAATTCCAAATGCCAAAATTGCATTTTTTGGGTCATTTGACATCCCATAAAAATTGGAATAAAATTGATCAAAAAAGTCACTTGCATTCCAATCTGCTAGCAATAAAAAGTTCAGCCCATAAAAAATGCACCCACACTCATGTCCGTAGCTGTTATTACAAAAAAAGTTATTGGTCGCACAAAATGGCACTGCGACACAAATTTAAAAAATATTAAATATTTGGAATTTGTTTTACAGTACCAAGACATAACGGAAACCATACATGTTAGATGTTGCCGGATTCATATCAACCGGTAGAATACAGATAAGACATTATTTTTACCAAAGATTGAGCACCGTTAAAGCAAAACATCCGCAAACATGATGCAAGTACGTTTTTTTTTCACATTTTGCTCCACTTTGAATTTTTTTGCTGTGTCCCAGTATATTCTATGGTAATATGAACAACACCATTAGAAAGTACATCTTGTCCCGCAAAATAAAAGCCATCATATGTCTATATAGGTGGAAAAATATTCTTGAGAACATGACCTGTGATCTTCCTTCAGCACAGTCCATATATCCTTAAAGGGTTAGAGGGTGAAAACCAGGGGAGCCCATATTCTTTGCATCTCAGCTTCACAAGAGCAATACAGTTTTTGGCTTACATCATCCATAGTACAGCAAGTGATCGTAATCCCTTTGTTCACATCTTCTTCCACTCTTTGTTTCAACTTGATGGATCTACTGTATGTCCTTTTAATTTTATGTATATAACATTTTACACATAGATCTACCGTATGTAAAAAAAAAATTGTAAATCATCATTAGCTTTAGTAATGTTTCTAAGGAAGAAAACCTTTGTAACATGACATCCAGCAGAGCATGTCACAGATTTTTTTGTGTTTATTCTATATTGATTGGACAGGTTAAACCTATGTTTGCAATTGGAGGTATATGGCGGTATAGTGTAGAACCAATGATGTCTATGTGTGCATTATTATGGGTCTGTACTGCACAGAGGTTCTAGGAAGCCGCAACGTGCCTTTGTACATGAGCCACTAAGCTGGGTTCTCATGACAGTATTTTAGTTTTAGTCAGTATTTTGCCTTAGTGTTTGTAGGCCAAAACTAGCAGTGGATCAAAAACATGTGTAAGGGCTGGGTAGTGGATCCGCCGGACCACCGCAAGCGATGGTAGTTAAGCCCCGCCAGGGAACGGAATCTAAGTAGCCCCCGGTTTTCACCAGAGCCCCGCAAAGCGGGATGGACTTGCTGCGGCATGAGGCTACAGGTCGTCCCCCTGACGTTTACTTGCTTGCGGTGGCAGCCGAGGTGCAGCGTGGTGCAGAATCGTAGTCCGAGAATCGTAGTCGTGGGCAGGCAGCAGGTCAGAAACAGGCGGCAAAGGTTCGTGGTCGTTGGACAGGGAGGAAGGTCGGGGGCAGGCGGCAGAGGTTCGGAGTCAAGAAACGTAGCAAGAGGTCTGGTACACGGAAAGGCGAGAATACACTTGGGAACGCTTTAGCTAAGGCACGAGGCAACATAGATCCAGCAAGGAGTGTTAGTGGGACGTACCTTAAGTAGGAGAAGCGCCAGGCAATTAGCCAATTAACGGGGCGCTGGCCCTTTAAATCCACGAGAACGACCGCGCGTGCCTTAGGGCCAGGCCGCGCGCCCCGGCCGGAGAGGACGCGGACGGCACAGGAGCGAGGTTAGGGGGAGTCCCTGGCAGTTGCAGCCCCCGCTCGTCCCGCGGCCCCGCGGCACCCGACCCCCGGGGGGCACCGGACAGGGGGTCAGGGTGCGCCCGGCCGCGGGCCCGGGGAGCAGGAGGGGCCGTGACAACATGCAAGTGGTATATTTTTTTTTATTCTCCTTTTTTTTTTTTTGTAGGTTCCACTGCTGATTTTGGTTCACAAATAGCAAAGTATAAAACTGACACTTTCTGCTGTATGACATAGAACATATAACTAGTGTTGAGCGACTATTATCGACAAAGTTGAAATCGGCACGGTTTTTATGTTGATCGGATTTTTTCGATCACGCGATAATTTAGGTGAAAATCTGCGCATAATCTATTAATATCGCCCATTTTCAGCGCTTCCTGTTTATTTTGGCGGCCAGCAAATCAGCTTACAGAAAAAGAGCAGGGTGAGCTGTGTGTGCGACGTCATGACTGGGATGTGTATGGTTGCGATTGGCTGGAAAAATCACATGACCTCGTTTTACATAGAACAGTCCTTCTTGTTCAGCATCAGTGTGTGTCAGTGTCACATAGGAGTAGGACGTGTGCTCGGTCTCTGTCCAAACAGCTCAGCGAAGTTGTTCTATTTGTTCACACAGACAGCTTTTGCTTTAAACTTTTGAACTTGAATTTAGGTAGATTAGAGATTTGCAGATTTTAGGTACTTAGGCTGAGAGTTTTAAAGGAGCATCTAGTGCTGTAAAGTCACAGTGGGTAGCGGGGGGAGGGGGGGGTGGGCGCGGGCGAACACAGACAAGCTCTTTAAAGTATAGTGGATATTGTGCAGCCCAGACTTTGTTTAGACATTGCATTGCAATGGCTTTTTATTAACAGTTTTCTGGTGAAATATTACTTGTATGTTGGGCAGCCTGAACTTATATTAGGATACAGCTATTTTCTAGTAACTGAAAGGTGTATTTGATAGGTGCGAAATCCACTTTTATTATCCGTTTTAAAATTTCAGTAGGTGTTTTTCACTTTGGCGCAGTCCAGCTTTGTTGATAGAGGCACCTTGCACTTAAAGTTGAATACAGCAATTTTGTAGTCACCGCAGGTGTATTTGATAGGTGCAAAACTCCACTTTTATTATCCGTATACATTTCAGATAGGTGTTTTTTTTCACTTTGGCGCAGGCCAGCTTTGTTGATAGAGGCACCTTGCACTTAAATTTGAATACAGCAATTTTGTAGTCACTGCCGGTGTATTTGATAGGTGCAAAAAATACCTTTTATTATCCGTATACATTTCAGATAGGTGTTTTTTCACTTTGACGCAGGCCAGCTTCGTTCATATTGTTAAAGTTGAATACAGCAATTTTGTAGTCACTGCCGGTGTATTTGATAGGTGCAAAAAATACTTTTTTTTTCCCAAAACATTTCAGATAGGTGTTTTTTCACTTTGACGCGGCCCGCTTCGTTCATTTTAAAAATTTT
>JAODAL010050642.1:0-27253 GCA_025379985.1 Phyllomedusa bahiana
AGAAAAGAAAAATTCAAAAAAAGATAACAAAAAAAATCATAAAAATGTATATTAGCCCTCTCTTACCTTCCTTTGCTCCTCTTTACATAACAAAGCTGTTCCAATCTTTACTGTACATATAACTAATAAAATGTGATCTGATTGTTATCTAAGTTACAATTATAGATAAACTCAATGGGCCACATGTATGAAAACTGTCTAGGTCTAAAACTTACTTGATTGCCATAACAAATAATCAGAGAGCCCCTTTCATTTGTCCAGAGCACTATATGAACTGAGAGGGGAGCTCTGATTGGTTGCTACAGGCAACAAAGTGAGTTTTAGACCTAGACAGCTTTCATACATGTGGCCCAATGTAACTAAACTAGCAACATGCATAGGTTACTCATAGGGTATGTTTACACAGCGTTTTTGGATGCTTATTTTGGGGCGTATTGCGTGCCCAATACACCCCTAATTAAGGTCCAAATGCCTGTAGAACACTTCCCATAGACTGTCTTGCAAAATCAGCGTCGTCATGTGAACAACACCTTAACCCTTTAAGGCAGTGTTTCTCAACTCCAGTCCTCAGGACCCACCAACAGGTCATGTTTTCAGGATCTCACACTGAATGCACTGACAATAATTATATCACCTGTGCAATACTGAGGAAAACCTGAAAACTTGGCCTTAAGGTCCAAGCCTGTTTAAGGACAAAGCCTTTTTTTTAAATCTGACAATGTGTCACTTTATCTGAGAATAACTTTTTAATGCTATCCATGTAATTTTGAGATTGTTTTCTCGTGACACATCAGCAATATCAAATATTTAATGCTGCTTATAACTTGTCAGTTACCAGTATACTGCCTTGGTAAAGGGAATCTTTCCAGTAACCCATTCTTATGTCACTCCAAAAGAAAAATATCTTCAAGGCATATAGAAGATTTCATGTGTCGTAACTTTACTTCGTATTTCACAATAACATAAAACTGTGTAGTAACGCAGACATATTGTGAACAGTCTAAAAACCTGGTGCTGTAATCGTTGCACAGTGGCATACAAACAGTTACTTTCCTTTTCGTGAGTCCTTAGTCTTTCTGTGGGGGCTCCATACAGAGCGGATAGCATCGCTGTGATGCAACGTTTCGGAAGATTTTCTTCCTTTCTCAAGCATTCGCGCTCCATTCTGTGTTCCGTTTAAATATCCCTCCCACTGTCACGTGGGCTACATAGCACAAACACTACTTTATTAAATCATTAAAAACAATAATAGCAAAACCTTGATATTAGCATCATAGATAACATTTCAAACTGAAACTTTCATTTAGGCCCTTGGGCGCAAGGGACTCCAACATGTGGATCCAAAATGCTTCTCGTTTTAGCATAGGAACCACTTCACATTCATTTCTGACATAGACTTCCTTCAGAACACACCACTTGAGATCACTCACCTGGTGCCTGGATTCATGGAAGTGTCGTGCAACTGATGTCTCGCCGTACCTGCTAACTTCTTGATTCTGATCCTGCTGTATCTTTTTTTCAAAGGTACGTATAGCTGATTTATGCTCTGTAATTCTCTGCCTCACCTGCTGACTTGTCTGCCCTACATATACTGTACCGCAGGGGCACTTTAATGCATATATAACATTCTTACTGTTACAGCTATGGTAACCCTTGATGTGTGCAAACTTTGATCCCTTCATTATTGCATTGCAGTTGGAACATGTCATACATGGGAATGTACCCTGTTTCGTCGCTCTAAGTCTTTGCTGCCTAGTTTTTCCTTGTGGTTTAATATCTGATTTTATTAGATCATCACCTATCGATCTACCCCTTTTAAAGATGTATCTTGGACGTTTTTTAAACAGATGGCCATATTTCATATCCTTCTGCAATATATGCCAGTATCGATTAATGGTTCGCTTAATCAGTTGAGCTCTTTTTCCATATGTGGTGACATTTATCCCTTTCTTCACTTTTTTTCCCACGATCTTTCAAAAATTCCTCCCTTCTCACCTTAGCAACCTCATCTCCAATCTTCCTCATCTTGTTAGAATCATAGCCTTTCTCTTTGAATTTTCTTATAATTTTTTCTTTATGTACATTGTATTTAATATCATCCGAGCATGTTCTCCTTGCTCGGACGAATTGGCCACGGGGTATCCCTGAGAGGCATGAAAACTCGCTCTACTTAATGTATTGTTCCGATCTGTTGGCTTAGTGTAAAGTGGTGTTTCAAATCTGTCCTGATTTTCTTTCTTGCTATCCTCAACATCCAAAAATTCAATATTGCTTTTGTTTTTTGTTAATGTAAACTTAATCAACGGATGACTCATTAATATACTGCACAAATTCTGAGTCCCCACTGCATGGGTTTTTCCGCCCGGCGGATTTTCCGCCCACGGGCCGCTCAAAAGACATTGAGCATTTTCATTCTTCAGTAGGGTTTCCGGATGGAATATGAACACCTCAATGGGAGGGGGGAGGGCTCTTCTCCGCTCATCGCGGAGAAAAGTCGTCCCCCCCGCGGCCGTGGGGATGGCCGCAAAACCGGACAAATACGGCCGGGTAAACTGACCGGTATTTGTCCACTGCCGTGTGAATGCAGCCTTGCAGAGCATAAATCAGCTATACGTACCTTTGGAAAAAAGATGCAGCAGCATCAGAATCAAGAAGTTAGCAGGTACGGCGAGACATCAGTAGCACGTCACTTCCACGAATCCAGGCACCAGGTGAGTGATCTCAAGTGGTGTGTTCTGGAGGAAGTCTATGTCAGAAATGAAAGTGAAGTGGTTCCTGTCATGGCGGCCGCGGGCGCCGCTGCCCCTGCGGCCGTTTCCCTGCCTGCCAGGGCCGCGGCGCGGGCATCGCGGTCACCCGCGGCCACCCTCGTCCCCTCGCCGGCTCGCTTACCTGGCCCCACTCCGGTGAACAGCGCTCCTGTCTGTCCCGGCCGTCGTGCGCATGCGCGCCCCCTAGCGCGCGCGCGATCGCTGGTTTTAGATTTAAAGGGCCAGTATCCCGGTAATTGGCTTATTGCCGGGCGCTGATCCTATATAATGTTTCCGCCCCCGGCACCTGTTGTCAGATTGTTGGTGTGCTTTGAGTGAGTTTGGAGTGTCCTTGAGTCCGTATTGCTTATCCGTGTACCAGTCCGTTCCGCTTCGTTTCCTGACCTTGCCTGTTTGCCGCCTGCCCTGACCGTCTGTCCGTCTCTGACCACGAACCTCTGCCGCCTGCCCTGACCTTCTGCCTGTCCCCGACTACGCCTTTGGATTACGATTTTGTACCACGCTGTACCCCGGCCGCCACCGCAAGCAAGTCACGTCAGGGGTAACGACCTGGTAGCCTCACGCCGCAGCAAGTCCATCCCGCTTTGCGACGGGCTCTGGTGAAAACCGGGGGCTACTTAGATTCCGTTCCCTGGCGTGGCTTAACTACCACCGCTTGCGGTGGTCCAGCGGATCCACCGTACCGTTACAGTTCCTATACTTCTAAAACGAGAAGCATTTTGGGTTCACACGTTGGAGTCCCTTGCGACCAAGGGCCTAAATGAAAGTTTCAGTTTGAAATGTTATCTATGATGCTAATATCAAGGTTTTGCTATTATTGTTTTTAATGATTTTAATAAAGTAGTGTTTGTGCTATGTAGCCCACGTGACAGTGGGAGGGATATTTAAACGGAACACAGAATGGAGCGCGTATGCTTGAGAAAGGAAGAAAATCTTCCGAAATGTCGCATCACAGCGGTGCTATCCGCTCTGTATGGAGCCCCCACAGAAAGACTGAGGACTCTCGAAAAGGAAAGTAACTGTTTGTATGCCACTGTGCAACGATTACAGCACCAGGTTTTTAGACTTTGTTCACAATATGTCTGCGTTACTACACAGTTTTATGTTATTGTGAAATACGAAGTAAAGTTACAACACATGAAATCTTCTACATGCCTTGAAGATATTTTTCTTTTGAAGTGACATCAGCAATCCTTGTTTATTTGTGTAAAATATCAAAATGTTGTTAAAATTTGAAAAAATTTGCCATTTTCAAAGTTTTAAAAGATGTGTAAGATAGTCATACAAAACAAAATATTAAATAATGAACATCAGTCTACTTTATGTTTGGCATAATTTTTTAAACATCCTCTTTTAGAACATTAGGGGCTCTTAAATTTAGTAGCAAATTTTTTACATTTTCAAGAACATTTGCAACGTAGATTTTTGGCTTTTGGAATGCAGATTTTGGGAGGTGCCATTTCGCATTTACAAAGCCCCAAAAATACCAGAACAGGTGAAACCTTCCAGAAGTTACCTCATCTTGCATGCAACACCCCTCAGACAATTCATCTAGGGGTGTATTGTACATTTTGGACCTGCAGGTGTTCCACAGTTTTTTTAGCCTTGGGCCATGAAACTTTTCGGCATTGTTTTTTTGGGCTTCATTTTTACAGCATTTGTCGTGCAGTATAAATGACATGATAACTTTACTATGCAGGTCGGTAAAATTACAACCATATCAATTTTTATATCGAAGTCCAAGTCTGACAGCCATAACTTTTTTAATTTTCTGTATGAGTAGCTGATTAAATGCTTGTTTTTTGCGGGATGAGCTGATGTTATCAGTTGTACCATTTTTGGGTTAATATGGCATTTTGATCGTATTTTATCAAGGCTTTTGGCAGGTTGAACATAATATAGCAATCCTGGTAGTATTTTTTATGTTTACTTTTTACAGCGGTCATCATGTGATATAAATTTAACTTTACCGAGCAGGTCGATATGATTATATCAATACTAATTTTTTTTATCTTTTAATGCTTTTACACAATAAAAGCACTTTTATTTAGAAAAGAAAACAAGTTTTTACATCACTATTGTGTGAGCCATAACCTTATTAATTTTCTGTGTACAGAGATGTGTAGGAGAATGTTTCTTGCCAGATGAGTTGACTTTTTATTTTTTTATTTTTTTTTTTAAACTTCAGATTTTTATTAAGAGTTTTCACCTAATACAAACTTCAATAGCAAAAATAGGAGTAAAGAAACATAAAGACAAAAAATTGAACACATTAACAAGCCATGTATCATCAATTTGACAACATCAACACGTACAGTATGATATTATATGTAGGGCAAACAAGCTTCTCTCTTTCAATATGTCTATCTTTCCAAATCTCAAAAAACGCAAAAATGGGGGTGTTCCACTAGTAAAGTATGAGAGTATGGGTGTGGGAAAAGTACATCAGGCAGCATAGCTTGAGATCTCCCAGACCCGCCATCTTTTCTTTCGTTTGAAAATTAAATGAGGGGCCCTTTAAGGTTTAATTAATTTGTAAAATTTTGGGCATTAACCCTATTCGAACTTTTTTGAGGGTTGGGTAGATGTTTATTCCCCAATGAAAGCTATGGTAAGTTTAGAGGCAATAAAAATGTTGGGATAAACCGTTTGGGGGGAGTAGGGGATGTCCCCAAATACCCATATCTATTATTGCCATTTTCCGGGGAAAGGGTGAACTTGAGCAAAAAAGGTGTTGGATCAGCCCGTTCAACTTGATCCACAGAATTTTAAAACAACTGGGCAAACCCCACCACATGTGTGATAGTGAGCCGGCCCAGCACCAAAAAGCCTCCAGCCCCTTTTTGGATGACCCTGGAAGCATATGTGCAGTCCGATCGGGGTGAGATACCAGCAAAATTTGGTTTTCCCTTTGATTGGCCCTTTTGTGGGAAAGGAAAGCACAAGGCCTTTGTGATAGAGGGGAGAATTTTGCCACCAAAATTTCCTGTTTTTGGGTTTGGGAGTAAAGGGGCCAGAAAATTTTCCTGTTCACGGAAATTGGCCACTGCCCGGGGGTTTTAAATTAGTTTAGCTGCAAAAAAAAAGCAAGTCTGGGGGGCCCTTCCCACGGAGCAGTCAAAGAGTGGGGTGGGAGGGATCGGGCCCCCACCCCGGGTCCAGGCCGGGGGTTTTTTGGTTGGCCTTGAAAAGGCCTGGGTTTCGGGGTGAGCTGGTGTTTTGTTCAGTTCCCTTTATTTAACCGGAGAGAAAACCACCTGGAGGCTGAAAAAGTCAAAGGTTTCCTTTTTCTAGGAACTGTCCCTTTACCCCACGCGGGAAAAGGGGGGAGAGCCCGTTTTTGGGGAAATACAACTGTGGCGAAAAGGTCCCGGGGGGTTTTGCCCCTAAAGATTGGGTTGAGACACCGGGGGTTTTTGGCTGAAGTAACCTTTTTTGTTTTTGTTTCCCTGCTTGTGTTGTTGGAGAAACGGAGCCAACCTTTTAAACGCACCCTTTGGTTTCCCGGGAAACCCATTTACTGTGGTCCTGCTTGTGAAAAGCCTCCCATTGGGACAAATTCCCCTAAAATTTGGGGTACTTGGGATGCGGGCAACATCCGGGCTATTTGCATGTCCTGGCTTAAAGCGGCAGCCCATTTAAAGACTCAGGCAGAAAGTATGGGGGACCTGATAAAACACCTCATACGGCCCTAACCCCCACCCGGGAAGCAGGCTCTTTGCAGATCTTTTGGGGGCACACAGGGGGAATAATAGCTCCTAATCCAGCAGATGGCCCTGCGGCTGAAGCTTTTCCGGGCTAAAAAAACCCCTGCTTTTACCTCCCATGCATAGCCATGATGGGGGACCGCGAGCGCGTCGGTCCGTCAGAGAGGCGCTCTAGAAGATAAACCCTGGAGGATGATGTGGAAGCATTCCTGCATTTTTCCGGGGGGGTTTCAGAGCGGGGAAAAGGGGTTCCCGGGTTTGAAACAGGGGGCTGAGGCCCTTGGGCACCTTTCCCCCGGGGGGGAACCCCAAAAGGAAAAGGTCCCGATCTGTCAATGAAAGGACGCCCGGGAGTACGGGAAACAAAAAGCAGAAATTTCGCGCAAACTGGGCTAAGGGTGTGGTGGGGGCCCAGAGGGTGCAGGGACTGGGGGTACAGCGGGGGAAAGCCATCCGGGTCTCAAATTTTTTGACCTTTTGGGCATTTGGTCCAAAAAGGGCTGAAAGCCTGACTTATGTCCCCCGGGCTCAAATGGTGGCGTTGTGGGCGGCCCGGTTTGTGCCGCTTTTCCCCCGGGGGGGGTTCAGGTTGGTCGCACGGGGAAAACCCCCCAGTCCGCAAAATGAACTTAGGGGACCTAGTGGAACTTTACCGTGCGGTTTTGGGAAAAATCTTTTGGTTGACCCCGGGCCTCTACCCTCGCCTTTTTTGGGGTTTGCCGGGAGGGCTTCAGAAAGCCAAAAAAAGGGACCCCAATTCCCCGGGGGGCCCCCCAAGGGCCCGGGGGTTTTGGACTGGAACCCCGGCGATTAGAGTTTGGTTCCCCAGGGACAGGTGTGCGGGAAAGTTTTTTCCATGCCCCCAGGTCAAAATCGGGGCCCCATTTCTCCCTTAACGGGGGAAACCTATGGATGCCCCTGGGGAGGGGGGTAGCCCCCTTTTTTTTGGGCCACTCAGTATGCGGCTTTGGCGCCCAAAACTCTAAAAAGGGGACTCCAGCTCTCCCAAGGGGGTAAATAAAAAACCCCAGCCGCTCGATGCTGGACTCAGGGACCGGGTTTAGGGCTTTTTCGGCTCACCCCCCAAAACAAATTTGGGTTTTCCCCGGGGAAAAAAAAGGGGGGGGTCTTGTGTTATAAATGGGGAAAACTAAACATTCCCCGGGTAGCCAAAGTAAACCCTTTGGGGAATTTTTTTTAAATTCACTTTTTTCATTTTCTCCCAAAAAAATTTTAAATAAAAATTCCCCCTTTTATTATTCCCTTTTTTTTTCCCCAAACCCCCCCCCCCTCCCCCCCCCAAAAAACCCCCAAGGGGCCCCTTTTTTTTTTTCCCCCCCCCCCCCCCCCACCCCCAAATTTTTTTTTGGAACCCCCAATTTTTTTTTTGCCGGCCCCCGGGGAGGGCACCCCCTTTTTTCCCCCCCAAACGGTTTGGAAAGGTGACTCAGAGGGGAAATTTACATTGAGGTGGCCATCCAACTTAGAGGTGTAAAGGGGGAAAAACTTTTGGGGTGGGCCCAACTCCAGGATAGACCTTAAGGGGGGCTTTTAAAATAATGTGGTGGTCAAAAAGGGTTTACCCCAAGAACCAGGGGCAGATGAGAGGTTCCCCCACTTTGCCTTAAATGGGGCCCTTTGGTGTATCGTAACAAAAATTAGGGGGGAATGGTGGAACGCTTCTGGTGCCAAAAAAATTTATAGGCGAAGGGGGATGGACCTGGCGCTTTCCCCATTTTCCTGGGGGGGCCACTTAGGGGGCAGATAAAACTATAGAAAGGACCCCTAAGGGGTTTCAAAACTGGCCAGGGGGGCCCCGGGGGCCCGGGATTACTGCCAGTTTTTGCCCCGTGTTCAGAAAAAACCTTTCCCCAGTACCCATTTTCCGCAGCCCTCTGATACCGCTCCCATTTATTGGGGTCCCTTTAAAGGGGATTGCCATGGTTTGATAGGGTCCGTGGAAAATTTCAGCTAGGGGGGCACCAGTATATACGGGGGTCATTTTAGACTATGCCACCAGGAAACCCCGAACCGTGCCCCTCAGGAACACTTCGTCCAATTTGTATCGCCAGGGATTTTTGTTCCACTTTTTTTCCCGGGACTGGGATCCCTTAAAGAGATCCCTAAACTAAAACCGGGGGGACCCCATTTATGTCGGGGGAAAAGCGGCCCTGTTTGTAAGGTATTTAAAGGGCACCCAGCTACTTTACCTCAGCTACCCCCCCAAACCCCCGATGGCCTTAGAGAGTTTTTAACAAGCCCCTAAAGGTCATGTTGAAAAGGGGGGTGGAGAAAGATGGCAGAAAAGGGGTTTATTTTGCTCCCCTATTTGCTCTTCTCTATTAGGAAATCCCCAAGCTTCTACAGGTTTCTCCCCATTCGAACTATTGTACGGTAGGCACCCCCGGGGCCTATTAAAACATCGAAAAGGGAACTGGGGGAATGAAAACCCCTCCCTATAGGAGCGTAATAGAGCATGTCGCCCAAAATGCAGGAGAGGATAGCCCAGGTGTGCCCCTCGTGAAGGAAACATCTTCCCGCCCAAACTCGGGGGGGCCCGTCCAGGGTCTTTAATAGGTCGGCCCTCTCAGCAATTCGCCCAGGGGGCAGAGTTCTGGTAAATTGTTTTCCCCCCTGTAGAAAGCAAATTTTTCCCCAAAAAGGCAGGGGCCATAGAGATAGTGGAAAAGGTAGGGGAAGTGAACTACCCCGGGGGCAAAAACCCGGCAGGAGAAAACCCTACCAGGGGTTTTCCACGTAAATTTTTTTGAAACCTTGGGGAAGGGTAGGGGAAAAAAAAAAATCCCCCGGAAGCCCCTTGCACTCTGGCCCCAAACCCCATTAGGGTTTTGGGGAGGTAAAAATTGCAGAGGGCCCCGTTTGTCCTCCCCGAAAACCCAAAAGTGCAAGCAATTGCTGGAACCCGGAAAAAGGGGGGCTGTTTTTACAGGGGTTTCCCCCGGCCCCACCCGAGGATAGAACATGGGGATCATCACAGAGCCGCATGCCAGGGTAAATTTTTAAAACCATATAGGATTTTCCCGAAGCCCGCCCCCAGAGGGAAAAAGCCAAAGAGGTACAAAGAATGAAAAGCCTTGGGGTGATCGAGGAATCTAAAAATGGGTGGTTCCCAAATCCCCTTGTCGGTCCCAAAAAATTAAAGGAGAGTTGGGGGTTTTTTAATGACTACCGCAAATTAAAAGAAATATGAAAAAATAGTGCCCACCCCAAAGCACCGGGTTTGGATGAACTGATAGGGGAAGGGTTAGGGGGGGCCCGTTACATCACAACCCCAGGGCCCCCCCAAGGGATACTGGCCCGATTCCCTTGTCTAAAGGGGGGCTTTGGGAAAAAAAAGCATTTTCTCCCTGAGGGGTCTTTCCAAATTACATCGGGGTGCCATTTGGGTTTTTCCCAAAGGGGGCCCCCCCAACTTTTCAGAAAGGGGGTGGATAGGGGGGGGGGGGGGGGGGGGGGGGGGGGGGGGGGGGGGGGGGGGGGGGGGGGGGGGGGGGGGGGGGGGGGTTTTTTAAAATCCCCATTTTGGAGAAAGGAAAACCCTTATCTCGAAAGATATTGTTATCTTTTGTAAAAGATGGGGGAGTAAACCCCCCTAAGGGCCCAAAATGTCCCTGGACGCATTAAGGGGGGTGGCCCTGGGGGTGGAAGAGGCCCCCGTACTTAGGGGAAATAGTGGGGAGGGGTGTTTAGCCCCAAGTGGGCCCCCGGATTTTTTCTCCGAACTATTTTGTTTGGGGGGCAAAAATTTTGTTTTGTGTCGGGCATGCCCCCCTAGGGGGGGCCAAAAGAAAAAAAAGGGGGAAAAAAGCTCGAGTCCCCGAGATGGTTTTTTGGCCCTACAAGGGCTTCCCAAATTTGTGGGAGAGCAAGGCCCCGGGAAATTGCAAGGCCAAAGCCGATGCCCTCTCAAGGGGTTTACTGCTTTGGGGGCTACAGGTGCCCAGAACCCCGGGTATGGGCAGAGGGGGGGGGGGGGGATGTAGGGAAGGGCACAAGGCCCTTTTGAAATGGGAGTATGTGCCACCCCAAAAATTCCCGTCTTTTGGTGGGTGAAGGCCAGAAAATTCCTTTTGTCCCGCGGCATTAGCCACTGACACGTTTAAAAAAATTTGTTTAGCTGCAAAAGCAGCAAGTTGGGTCGGCCTTTTACTGGGGGCAGGGCAAAGAAATTTGGGTTTTGGGGTGACTGCTCCACTCCGGGTCCAGGGTGGTTTTTGGATGGCCCATGTAAGCCTGGGATCAGGTGACTGTGTGTTTTGTTTAGTTCCCTTCTAGTTACCAGAGAGTAACCACCTTGGAGGCTGAGGGAAGCTCTAAGGCCGGTTCCCAGGAACTGTGCCTTTCACCCGCTGGAAAAAAAGGGGGAGAGCCCCTTTTTGGGCCCTACAGAAATTTGCCTGCGTTTGGTGCCGGGCGGTTTCGCATAAAGACCGGGGGTGAGACACCTGGGTGTGGCTGAAGTAAGCCTTTTTTTTTTTTGTTTGCTGCTTGTGTTGTTGGAGAAACGGATGCCAAACCAATAAACGCACCCGTTGTTTGCACGAACATTACTTGGGGCCTGCCCTTGTGTAAGCCTGCCATTGGGACTTAAATCCCCCCACATGGTTAATAAAATTTGGGGTGGTTTTTGAAGTCGAAAACGCTGCTTTCCACCCAAACCCCCCAACTGGGAAAAATTTGGACAGCTCTGCTTCCCACTTAACCATATAGTTCCCAAATTTAGCATCCAATCGCATCCCCTTATTTGTGGAGAAATTGGGGTGAGGGGGCCTTTTTGACGATGGGTGTCTCCCGAAGGAGACGGTGGAAAAGGGGGTCTAGAAAGGGGGCAGGGAGGGGAGCTGGGAAAAGGGGGAGATTTCTTTCGGATTGGGAGGTTCCCCATAAAATTTTTGAATATGGTAGGGGGAAAATTTTTGGGGAGGAAAAAAAAAAAAAAAATCTGCAAACGTTCTAAAAAAATCCTTCTTAAATAATTTTCCAATCCCAAGACTCCCCTTTAAATCCATTGGTCAAAAAAAAATTGTTCGATATGGGCTCCCCTTAGCACTGCCCAAAGGGGGAGTACGTCTTTTAATTTTGTAATTTACGTTTGTTCACAATATGTTTCCTTTTCACAATTTTGGGGTAAATGTTTGGGTGGCCCAAAAAAGCTATAGCTATTGAGGGGGGGGTGGGGGAAAACCCCAAAAAGTGTTGCTAAAAAAGGTTTATCCCTTTTAAAAGGCCCCCCCCTACCTAATTTCCCGGGTTTTTAATACTTGATCAAAAGATGTTTGGGTGAGGGGGGCCCTTTTAATGGAAATTTGGGTGGCTCCAGAATGAAGAGTTTTTTATATGCCCCTTAAGTTGGGGGGCAGCAAACCTCCTTGTCTTTTTAAGAGTAGAGATATTCTTTTTTTTTAAAAAGAAGGGTTTTTTGGCTCCCCAAATTAATTTTAAAAAAAAAGAGGGTTTTAAGTTTATTTAATAGATTTTGCCGGAATTATTTAAAAGGGGGGGGCCCTTTTTAGATATAAAAATTTTTTGGGGAAGTAGGAGCATTTTAGGGAAGGTTGAAATTTTGGCTATCCCTGGATAAATGGGGTGGGCCCAAATTGGGGGGGGGGGGGGGGGGGGGGTGATTTCGGTAGATAGAGATGAAAATAGCTATCCCAATTTTGGGTTTTTTAGTCTTTGAAAGTTCAGGGAAGAAAAATTTCAACCCCGATTAAAATGTATGAGTCTGACCATAAAAAGTTGAATTGGGATAGTTGAGTCCGGATTAGAGGCGGGCAATTAATGGGCATAATAGTAGACTTGTTAATATTTAGTTTATAATAGGAGACTTCTGAGTAAAGTTAAAGAATATCTAATAGAGCTGGGACGGAGATATCCGGTTTTTGACACATAATAAGAACGTCGTCTGCATATAGACTAGCCTTATGGGTGTGTTGGGCAATATTGATACCTGTCACCAAAGGGGACATTCTAATCAGCTCTGCCAATGGCTCAATACAGAGATCAAAGATCAGGGGTGAAAGCGGACATCCCTGCCTAGAACCGTTCGTAATATTAAATGGAAGTGAGAGGAAACCCGAGGAGTAAATGGTAGTAGAAGGTGATGTGTACAGTGAAGTGATTGCTGTAAATATAGAGCCGGTGAGTCCAAACTTGAGGAGAACTTCACGCAGATATACCCAATTAATACGGTCAAAGGCTTTCTTGGTTTAGAAGTTGCAGAATATTGAGGACTCGTCTGATTCCATCTCTAGTCTGCCGGTTTTTGACGAACCCTACTTGGTCTAAGTTAATTAAAGATGGAAGTACGGCATTTACTCTATTAGCAATTATTTTTGCAAAAAGCTTAATATCAGTGTTGAGCAGGGAAATGGGTCTATAGTTCGGCATAATATCCTGTGGTTTACCTGGCTTGGGGATTGTCACAATCGTGGCCGTCAGCATTTCCGCAGGGGGGGAAGTTTCCTTGGTAAAAGAGCCAAAGGTATTTAAAAGGTAAGGACTAAGCAGCGGTTGAAAGAGTTTGTAATATTCATTATTCAACCCGTCAGGGCCTGGAGATTTATTTAATTTGGATTGGTTAATAGCAGGTTGGAGTTCGTGAAGGGTGATAGGGGAATTGAGGGAATTCAGCTGCTCTTCGGAAACACGTGGTAATGACATCTTAGCTAAGAAGGATTGGATATGCGAAGTTTCAGTAGGTGGAAGCGAGGGGTCATCCCTAAGGTTATATAATGAGTGATAATATTGGGCAAAAGAATTAACAATATGCTGCGGGTCTATAATTTTCTGATTATTTACCATGAGTGAGGTGATTTTTGACTTAGCCTGACGTTGTTTAACCCTGTGGGCTAACAATTTCCCTGGGCGGTCCCCTTGCATATAAAAGTCCTATCTAAGTCTGGCCAGGGACAGTTCATATTTGTGAAGGTTGATTATCTGCAACTGATGACGCAAGGATTGTAGTTTTGCAGCGATAGTTGGGGAGGGCTATTTTTTGGCAAGGTCGTCTGTTACCCGGATCTTATCAAGAAGTTCATTCAGATCTTTCTCTCTTTTATGTTTTTCCCTAGATGCGATCTTGAGAAAGACCCCCCTAATGTACGCCTTGTGCGCACACCAAAGTGTTGAGGGAAGGGAAACAGAGGAGCTATTAAAATCGAAGAATTTCTGCAGGGAGGCTCTAATTTCGTCTGCAATTGAGGGTGATTTCAGTAGGAAAATATTTAATCTCCAGGGGGAGTAATAGGTGAAAGAAAATCTGCCAGAGTGAGAAAAATAGGTGCATGGTCTGACCAACTCCTGATGCCAATTTCTGTTGAGTGAATATTGAGTAGGGTTTGTTTATTAGTGAGTAATAAGTCTATCCTCAAGTAAGAGTTATAAGGAGCTGAATAAAAAGAAAAATCCTTCTTCACGGGATGTGAGTGGCGCCAAGGATCATGTAGGTTTTCCATAGCTAGTAGGGATTGCAAGTTTTGTGCAGTGGAGGGAGAGTTACGTGTCCTATCTACCTCGGGGTCAATGACTGTATTAAAGTCTCCACATATAATTAGGTTACCTCTGTGAAGAGATTTTGCTTTGGTAACTACCTTAGAAATAAAGCGTGACTGTCGCCTATTAGGCGCATAAAGTGTGGCAATAGTGTATTCTGTAGAGTCTAGGAGGCAGTGTAGGATAATATATCTACCACTGTCGTCAATAATCGCATGTTTAAGGGAAAAGGAAACAGTGTCTTTAATAAAGATTGCCACTCCGGCTTTCTTCAACGTAAAGGAAGTAAGGAAACGGTTCGGAAATCTCTTGTGACTCAACCTATGGGAGTCTAGTCCCTTCAGGTGTGTCTCCTGGAGGCATATAATGTCTGCCCTAGATTTCAGAACATCTCTCCAGAGGGTTGACCTTTTAAAGGCCGAATTGAGCCCATTAACATTTAAGGATAAGAATTTAATCCCTATTATAGCAGGGAAAAGAGCATGCTAGGGCCGGTTTGTGTTTGAGGTCAAATCCTGCTGGAGGGAGGTAGACTGAAAGAGAGAAAGAATGTATCATGACATACATGGCGAGAAATTTAAAGAAACCTACAACCTGCAAACATAACAGATAAACAGTCAGAATTTGCTGTGAAATGTAAAGAGATACAACAGTATTCCCATAGTTTGGGAATGGGTTCCAGGTGGGGAACAGCAGTCCTATGGCAGGGGGGCCACATGGAGCAGGGAAGAAAAACAGTAACTGATTAGGTTAAAGCCCTGGAAGAGAAGCAAAAAAAAAAAAAAAATGAAGAAAAAAGAAAAGGTTGATGCCCGGTGAATCAGTCATTGGGCCTACGGCCCTGGCGGCTTTTCTTTTCCGACCAGAGGGGGGATACGAGTTCCAGACTGCTTCTAGGTTTTTTCAATGGTGTGGAGGCAGGAGAAGTAAGAAGGCACCAAGATACCAAAATGTCTTTAGCCATGTTTGGAGTAGTAAAACGAAGGTGGAATTTTCTTTGGAGATGAGTAGCCTAACAGGGAATCCCCAGTGGTAGGGAACATTGTTATCTCTAAGAATCTTGGTGTAGGGGAGAAATTCCTTCCTTCGGAGCATGGTCTCCGCTGAGAGGTCAGGAAATATAGATATGGCGTTAAATCTGTCTGGAAGCGAAGGTTCTCTCCTTAAGGCTCTCATAAAATCTTCCTTAATACGGAAGAAATGGATCTTTGCAATAGTGTCTCTCGGAACTGAGGGTGGTAAATGTTTGGGTTTAGGTAGGTGGTGTATCCTAGTAAGGTCTAGAGAAGAAGCATCGGGTAGGAACAGGGCCATAAAATCTGTCAGAAAGGAGAGTAGCATATCTGAGCTCACCGATTCGGGGATTCCTCTTATGCGTATGTTGTTGCGTCGGGAGCGATCTTCGAGGTACGAGACTTTAGCAGAGAGTCTCGCAACCTCATCTTCAAGAGCCGAGTTAGCATCAACTAGGAGGTTGTGTGAAGTGACAAACTCTCCTAGCTTTGTTTTAATATGTTCCGTTCTGGAAACTAGTGAATGTATATCCTTCCTGAGGTCGGTCATCATGTGTTTGAAATCTTTTTGGAGTGTATCCCGAAAGGAAGAAAAGAGACATTGTATAGTAAGTTCTGTAGTGGAGAGGTTTTCAATCTGGTCTTGAGAGGCCATATCTATTGACTCTGCCCTCGAGGAGGTAGGTGAGAGCGGTGGAAATACAATATTACTCTCTAAATGAGGGGACTTGCTTGAAGGTTGTTGAAAGAATTCCGTAAGCTTGGTCGGCTTTTGTGGTTTGGCGTTTCTTTTAGAAGTACCTCCCATTTCACTTCTGTTCCAGTGAGGTTAGCATATCAAAAGTGTAATGCAGACCAGGTGTATTTAAAGGAACCAGCATGTACCTTGAAAACAGGGCAGCCCCTACTGTAAGAACCAAAGGCAAGGTATCTTTCTGTAGTAAGTTCTAGATGCTGTACTGGGTTAAGCCACCAGGTCTTGCCCTCTAGTGATTAATGTCAGGGAATTAGATCCCTCTTATTGTGAGGGTGGGCCCCAGCAGTGCAGGTGGAAAGAGGCTGTATGGGATATCCCACGTGGAGGCAGAAAATGGCAGCTGTATGCCTTATTTATTATCTGAAGAGCTAGCCACGCTCTTGGAGGTGTACAGCCTGTCAAGGGCTTGTAAACAAGCTCTAACTGAGTTGTGCCACCAGGTCAATATGCTATGGCAGGAGCGTGCAGTCAGGAAAGCAGTCGCTTCCCCGGTGAGCTTGCGGTGGGAGCCTTTCTCCTGCGGCTCTAAGATGGCACCGACACGTGCTCCTTCTCCTCCTCCACAGGCAGCGCAGCGCAGATATGACCGGGAGCAGGGGGGCCGGAGAGATTGGCGCCGAATTGTGTGGACAGTCCGAGGCAGTCAGCAGCTTTGAGAGCCATACCGCGGTCAGAGCACTGGTAAGGCAGACCCCAGTGGCAGTATGCGTACTCACGGACGAGCATGTGTCAGCGGCTCCCGCCTCCGGTCCTGGAGCTCTGCGGCGCAGGAAGCAGGTAGGTTACACCGTCTTGAGCGGAGTCTGTGTGCGGGAAGCAGGGTCCGGCAGCCTCGGTCAGCCTTTTGGGTCTCCTGGGGTCACCGGGAACGGATTTAGTTAGGCTGTTTTGGAGCTTCTCTGCAGAGCTACTCGTTTATGCGTCTGCTTCCATGCGGATCCAGGCCACGCCCCCTCTTGACTTTTTATTATTACCATTTTGGAGGACACCTAACTTTTTGATCGCCTTTTAATCCATTTTTGGGAGGCAAGATAAAGACTGTAATGCAATCCTCGTAGTGTTTTTTATTTTTTACAGCCCTCACTGTGCAGTATATGTGACATGTTAGTTTTACTCTGCTAAGCAATTTGATTATGGCAATAACCAATTTATATCTGTTTTTTATGTTGCTCTCTTCTGATTGCCATAACTCATTTTTCCATAAATGGAGCTGTGTAAGGGCTTTTTTTGTGGGACAGACTGTTGTTTTCATTGGTACTAATTTTGCATCTATATGACTTTTTGATCTCTTTTTATTTCATTTTATGTGCAGCAGGGTTCCATTTATCATACGGGCTACATTTTGTGACAGATTTATGGACTAGGTCATTATGCATGTGGTGATACTAAATATGTGTATTTTTTTTTATTTTTCAATGATAAACATTTGTAATGATAAATGATAAATTCAAGGTTATGCACATGGGAAGGAAAAATCCATTCCATGATTACTTGTTAAATGGGAAAATGCTGGGAAAAAGTGACATGAAGAAGGACTTGGTAATCCTAGTAGACAGTAAACTTAATGGTAGTAGCCAGTGTCAGGCAGAAGCTGCTAAGGCAAACAGGATCATGGGGTGTATTAAAAGGGGCATAGATGCACATGAGGAGAACATCATCCTCCCATTATACAAGTCACTGGTCAGACCACACATGGAGTATTGTGTACAATTTTGGGCACCAGTGCACAGGAAAGAGATTGTAGAGCTTGAACAGGTACAAAGGCGGCAACGAAAGTCTTAAAAGGACTGGGTGGACTACAATACCCAGAAAGATGAGCAAGATTAGGGTTATTTATTTTAGAGAAAAGACGGCTTTGGGGGGACATAATAAATATATTGACCTTTAATATATTTATACATAGAGATCTCTCCCTAGATATATTAATACCCAGGACTATATCGAGAACAAGGGGGCATCCTCTACACCAAGAGGAAAGAACATTTCTGCATAACCATATAACGGGATTCTTTACTGTAAGCAGCAAGACTGTGGAACTCTCTGCCAGAGGAACATGTCATGGTGAATTCACTAACAGAGGTTGTTGATTGCCAGATTGGAGTCGGGAAGTAATTTTTTTCCCTAAAATTAGTACAATTGGCTTCTACCTCATGGGGTTTTTTCCCTTCCTCTGGATCAACATTATAGGAAAATAGGCTGAACTTTATGGACGTCTATCTTTTTTTTCGGCCTTTCAAACTATTTAACTATGTAATGGGTAAATGGCAGTGTATGTGTTTTACTGTTGGTTTATTTTACACTTTTTCTTTTTATTAATTTTATTCATTTATTATTTTCACTTGTCCCACTCTGTGACTATACTTAGCGATCGTTAGATCGCTAGTATAACACATCACAGCACACGTCAAGATGAATGACAGTTGGCAATATATTATGCCAACTGTCATTCAGCCTGTCAGGCTCTGCCTCTAGGCGGGCCTGACAGACCTATGTCATAGACAAACCAGAGGTCATTGTGTGCCCCCCAGTTGTCATGACAACCATTGGAACTCTGCAATCGTGTTGTGGGGGTTCTGATAGAGGACAGAGGGAGAGCTCTCCCTCTGTCAAACTCCTTAGCTGCCACGATTGCTATTGACCGGGGCAGCTAGGCGATTAATGGTCCAGAACAGGGTTATCTCTGGACCACAACTGCAGAATCCTGGCTTTTAAATTACCGTCAGGCTCCCACAGCGAACGCCGTATCGTTCCTTTATGTCATGGTGCATTAACAGGCCATGCACCATAACGTACAGGAACGTCAAAGTGCGCTAAGGGTTTAATGTCTTTTATTGACAACATTTAAAAATCATAAATAATACAGGGAGAAAAAGTAGGTGAGAAGATGTGGTAAAAACTTCTCCAAGAGCTAATTGGAAACAAGTGTTTCAGCTATAGATATGAGATTGGAAGTTGTGGTTTCACAAAGCCTGATTACTGAAATTTGTTCTTCTCAAGAAAGATTGGTTAGTTTGAACCATGCTTTGATGCAAATAACGTTTAGAAGACATCAGAAGATGTGTTATAGACAAGCATGAAACTAGGCAAGGCTGTAAAAGCATTATTGTTGAAGACCGGGTTATCCATTAATCCATGGTTAGGCACATTGGGCCACATGTATAAAAACTGTCTAGGTCTAAGACTATCTTTGTCGCTCATAGCAACCAATCAAGGCTCTGGAAAATAAAAGGGGAGCTCTGATGGGTTGACAGCTTTCATACATGTCCCCAAAGTCTACAAATGGATTCAATTCAGGACTGTTGTGACTCTCTCTAGGAGTAGCATCCTGTTAAAACTACTTCAAGAGTACAACAGGCTATCCCAAAAAAAGGGAGGAAGACCCTAAGGGTAAAAGCAAAAAACCTACAGAATGCACTACAACACATGAACTTTTGTTCATGTGTCCACAAGTAGAGAAACATTGAACAAGACTAGTGCTCATTAGTGTTGATCGAATCATTCTAGAAAAGTTATGTTCGAGTAATCTCAATTTTTTAGAACTCGAACCGAACAGAACATTTTACTGTTCGTTCGAGTAAAGGTCTAGTTCTAGTTCGACATGCCATTTTCAGTGGCTTTCTGCACCGCATCGCTGAGGTGTAGGGCTCTCTTTGGCTGCTAAAATCACATGACCATGTTATATATATATTTCACTGTATTGCCTTTCGAACGCCATTTCCAGCTCACTCTCTGTACTGTACAGACTGCTCTTAGTTAGATAGCCTTTTCCTCTCCATAGACATCAATAGTTAGGGCATTTGGTATTGCTGGTTGCATCTTTCCCACACCCAGAAGCTGTTATTTGGCGACATTTGCAGTCTTGCATAATGCCTAACTCTGATATACCTGAATATATATTATACAAAGTGCTTGGATTTGCTAAATGATACTCAATGCCCAAAAGTTCAGTTTTTGCAGTATTGGGGCTGAAATAATTTTACATCACATCATCTCCAATTCTCCTATACAAAGAAATATTTTCTAAATAGTGGTTGCTTGGTGAAAATTATTCTGAGTGGACAAAAGTTCATATTGGCAGTTTTGGGGGACATTACTGTTCCCCATTGCCATGTTCTCACTGCCACCAATGGTGCTGCCCTCTAATCTAGTCCAGCCTGCAGAGGCATAAGTTCAAGTTCTTGGGCCCCGGTGCAAAAAAAGTGAAATGGGGCTCCTGCCAGTTACCATGTGCCATTTGTAATACCTTCTTATGTGTCACAAGGGCTTTTGGGCCCCCTCAGGATCCAGGGCCCCATAGCAGCTGCTACCGCTGAACCTCCTACGCCCCTGCTTGCAAGCTGTCGTCATCTTTTCAGTTAGTCATTGAAAGGAATGAAGTATTTTAGCCTCTCAGTTTTTTTCTGTCACTCTTGGAACCAAATTTTCTTTACTAAGTTGTTTCACGTATCCAGTTTACTGTTATGGATGGTAATTATAGCTTCTCCTCACCTGTATAGGTATAAAAATTAACCAGAACACCTTCCCCCCATTGACTTTAATGGGGTTTGAGTTTGACTCGAACCTAGAACCGAGCACTACTACTGTTCTAAGTTCCACTCGAACTAGAATATTTTACTGTTCGCTCATCTCTAGTGCTCATGAAAGGATATCACGAGGGAAGCTACTCCTGCCCAAATAGAAAACCAGTGTGGCTCATCTCAGGTTTGCCACAGACCACCTGGATGTTCCTCAATGCTTCTAAGAAGATGTTTTAGACAAAGGTACACTTATTTAGGAGAATTGCACAACTCTTTATTTGGAGGAAAAGAACACTGCACACCAACACTAACACGTCATCCTAACTGTGAAGCACGGCATTGAGCATCATATTTTGGGGCTGTTTTGCTGCCTTAAGACATTAGTGTCTCCATTTTCATTCCCGCAACTCAATCGTGGGTGTGTCGATTGCTTCTATGGCAACCGAGAAGTACAATAAAGGCATTGACAGCTAAAATACGTAGCAGAACAGTACTGTACTGCTATGTGTTGTAGCAGTTATCTAATAGATCGCTGAGTCAAGTCCCGTATGGGGACTAGTAAAAAAAAAGTAAAAACACAAATAAGTAAAATAAAACACCTTTTCCCATTACAAAACACCAATCACCACAAAAATTATCAAATAAAAAAGTACACATATATGGTATTTCAGCGTGCATAACAACCTAGCCTATAAATCTGTCATGTTATTTAACACACATCTGGAAGGGAGAGGCATGGACCGCACATCCTCACACTATACGTTGATCTAATGCTTCTCAGCAAAACTTTACAAAAATGAACAGGAGGTTCTCAGTATACTTTTTGATCAAAACGTCACTTCACAGCGACCTCTATAAAGTGGGTCCCTACACTAAATGGTGGCAGCACTGCATGGCAGCCACCGCCGCAGCAAAAGCCAAACAGATGAGGGCACAGCCCAATGGCCCAACAGCCCCACTGCTGCCAGACCTTGGCCTCTGGCTCTGGACTGCACCACCACACCAGCACAGCATCACAGCAGCAATGGCTGCCATTATTTAACACACATGATGAACATTGTGAAAAAAAAAAAGACAGAATTAATATCTTTGTTCATCCCGCTGCACATAAAATGGAATAAAAAGCAATCAAAAAGCCATACAAACAGCAAAATAGGGCTGATGAAAACATCAATTTGTCACCCCCCCCCCCCCACCTGTACATGAACTGTTCCTAAGAATAAAACTGGCTGAGGTCAGTGTAAAAGAGAAGCCTAGTGTCAGACTGTGATATTTGTGCCAGTCCGCTTGCCAAAGTGGCGATCCGCAGAGTTAAAAACCTCCTGAGTGTGTCCAAGATTGCGGTTGGATGACTGTGAGTCTCACAACAATAAAAACACTTTTAAAAAAAAGTGCTGCAACATTAAAAGACTATATAAATTGGGTATCGCTGTAGTCATATTGCCCCATTTAGTAAAATCAACATTCATTTATACTGCACAGTGACCACAGTAAAACTAAAAAACACCACATTTGCTGTATTTTCTTCAACTTCCCAAAAAACTGATTTACAGGCGATCAAAAAGTCATTATGCCCTCAAAATGGTACCAATGAAAACTTTAACACATCCTGCAAAATACAAGCCACTACACAGCTCAATATACAGAAAAATAGCCCAAAAAAGTTGAGCCTCAGACTATGGCAATGCAAAAACGTGGTTTCAGTTTTAAATTAAAGTGTTTTAATTTTGTATAAGCAGTAAAACATAAAAAAAATATAAATTTAGTATCACTGTAATTGTATTGACCTTCTCGGTTCAGTTAACATGTCCATTATACCGCAAGGAGACTGCTATAATAAATAAAAATTAAAACACTACCAGGATTGCTGCATTTTGTTCATATTGCCTCCCAAAATCGTTGATAAAAAGTGATTAAAGCATCAAATGAAAGTCAAAATGATACAAATCAATTCATCCCAAAAAGAAAGCCATTAATCGGCTACATATTGAGAAAAATAAAAAAGCTATGGCTGTCAGACTTTGACAACATAAAAATGCCATTTTCTACAGATGCATTTCTATAGTGCAAAAGTAATAAAACATAAAAACTATATAGAATTTATTTTGTTGTAATTGTACCGACCCACATAGTAAAGTTACCATATTATTTATGCCGCATACAGGTCAAAACTCCCTGCGGTGGTAAGGGGTTAATTAACATTTTTAGGGACTTGCAGTATTGTGATACAGGTGTGGAATTAATAACCCCAGATACCTATTTCTGCAACATGTATGCTGTAGATTATTATTCCTTTAAAGTAAATATGCCAGATGGAAACATGACCTCAATGAAGTGGTATTTTTGCATAACCAATTTGTTTAAAATTCCATATCTTTTTTTTCTTTACATCTACAGATGTATTTTCTCTTTCGGGCTAGTGGGGGTATTTAACTTTTTTCCTCAGGTAGCAAAAAGGGTGCTTCTTACAAATAAAACAATATTAAGTCTGACGCTCTATACTAATTACATGGAAAATTAACTGTAATTGAAGGTTTGTCTTAATTATAAGGTACATTACCTGTATAATAATCCCTTTGGCTTTGTACTCTGCTTGAAGGGCTTTGGAAAAAGTGGTAACAAACGCCTATGAAAATAAAGCATAAAATCGATAAGATTCACACATTATTGGAATGTAAATAAGTAAAAAATTGTGAAAAGTGTAGGAAATCCTTGTCAAAATGATACGAAATGTAGTAGGCCCTAAAGTTGGGATATTAATTTATTCTGGAACGACTCTTGGAAATTGGAAATTTTGTAACTTGAAACTATAACTCTATGGAAAGCTAATAATTGATTCTAAAGCTCCCAAAATTGTAACTAAAAATAAGAAAGAATTAAGATGAAGCAATAAGCAGACAACAAATATTGATAAGTTCTTACATATAAAAATCAGACATTGCTGCTAATGTCTGTCAGTCACTTTTTATGTGGAGGACAGGAGCTGCTTTAGGCCAGTTCCCTCTACTAGTAAAATAAAATGTATCTGCCCTCACCAGACCAGCTTAACCTGGCACAGGTAGATAGCATTCACTTTTGTTAGGTTGCTTTCACACAGCAGAGTTTTGGTGCAGTTTTAACTGCGCTCCAATTAAACTGTCTTTATTTCCAGCAAGCTTCTTTCAATTGTCTAAATTGTTCAGAAAGGTGTTTCAAGTAAGTAATCAATTACTGTGTTTGAGGCCTTGTGGATTACAAACACAGTAATTGATTACTCACTTTCCAAATCATTTAGAAAATTGAAAGAAGCTTGCTGGTAATAAAGGCAGTTTAATCGGAGCGCAGTTAAAACTACACTAAAACTGCAGGATGTTCAATGGACAATTTTGTCATGACAAAACTGAGTATACCAGTATATTTCTGTTTTTTATATAATATTGCTATTACATCATGTCTAAATATTGATGGATAACACATTAAAAAATAAAATATGTAATTCAATACAACTGATGGTCTGCTATACACATTTAATTACAAGTAGATAGTAATACAGCACAATAAAGGAACAAGGTATCCAGCAAGACTTGGTTAAAAAGTATCTTAACTTCTTTGTTTAGGCAAATCCATTTAAAACACTAGAGGTACAACATGAGACAAACAAACAGCTCCTATGCATTTCGAACTGTGAAGTTCTTAGTCATGACATGACACACATTTTTTTTTACCAAAACCATAAGTGTGCTTTCACACAGCACAGTTTTGGTGCAGTTTTAACTGCATTTCAATTATGTGCCTTTATTACCAGCAAGCTTTTTGCACTTATCTAAACTGTTTCGAAAATGAGTAATCAATTTGTTTGTAATCCACTAGACCTCAAACACAGTAATTGATTACTAACTTGAAACACCTTTCTGAACAATTTAGACAACTGAAAAATAGCTTGCTGGTAGTAAAGGCAGTTTAATTGGAGCGCAGTTAAAACTGCACCAAAACTGTGCTGTGTGAAAGCACCCTATATGCACACTTTGATGCTCTAATTACACTAATTGAATTTGCTTACCTGTTCGAATACCTGCAAATGCACACAATGTGCATCATAGATTCCCTCTACGAACCCATACATAGACACGTCTGTGATGTCCACCTGCATCTACCGATGACTTATCCATGGAGGGGAACTATGTCATGTCTCTAGAGGCATTTATGCATAACGAACCTATGCAATTAAAAATGCTCTACCTTTGCATAAGAGCAGTGCTTACATATGATTATATGTTAAGATCAAGGGAAATTAATTTAAAAAGGGTAACAATAAACAAAATGCAACATGTGCAACAAAAACTTGAGCACACTAGAAATGAATCATAATTTTGTTGCAGAGATTGAACCCTTTTGGCCAGATAGTAGTAAGAGTGGTGATCCAAAAGGTCTTCTTATCTATAAGCAGCCTTCTGTAATCACCTCCTCTAAATGTCTGTTTGATTCTATTTATACCATATACTTTAAATGAATTGGTGTTTGCATTATGTTTTTCTATGAAGTGTCTAGCTGCATTGGAGATGTTTCATCCTGCAGGATTAAAAATATAGTTGAAATGTTCTAATTTTTAACTTTCAACTTGTGCAACCTATTTACTTTATGTCACATGTCGTACAATGTATGCCATATTCAATAAAGGTGCTATTACTTTTCAGATATTGTTTAACCCCTTAAGGACCCAGCCAGTTTTGGCCTTACTGACACAGCCCTATTTTTGAAATCTGGCATGTGTCACTTTATGTGAGAATAACTTTTTGACACTTTTACCTATCCATGTGATTCTGAGATTGTTTTCTCGTGACACATTGTGCTTTAAGTTAGTAAGAAAATTTTATCCATACAAGCCTTATTTTTTTGTGAAAAATATCAAAATTTCATGAAAAATGGGAAAAATCTGTGATTTTGAAAGTTAAAAAATTTCTGCGTGCATGACAGATAATTATTCACCACAAAATAGTTTATAACTAGCATCTACCATATGTCCACTATAGGTTGGCATCATTTTTTAAATGTCCTTTTTTTATATCATTAGAGGGCTTAGAAATTTAGTAGTAATTTCTCCCATTTTCAAGAAAATTTGCAATATACATTTTTCTAGGGACCATTCCAGTTCTGTCGTGGCTTTTAGGGGCCTGTATGTTAGATACCCCCATAAATGACGCCTTCTAAGAAACTAGACCCATTAAAGTATTTACAACAGTGTTTAGGAAGTTTGTTAACCCTTTATGTACTTCACAGAAATTAAAGCAAAGTAGAGGTGAAATTTTGAAATTTCACTATTTTGCAGATTTTCAATATTTATCCATTATTCACTGGAATACGGTAAATGTGACTAGGTAAATGCAATGTAATATCATTTCCCCCAGGTCTGCCGTTTTTAGAAATATCCTATATGTGGCCCTAGTGCATTATAGCACCCATAAGCCCCAGAATAGGAGGAGCACCTACTGGACTCTGGGGTCTTATTTTCAATGCAATTTTATTTAGGCGCCATTTCAGGTTTGAGAGGCCCTAAGGTGCTAAAACTAATAAACACCCTAAAAAGACCCCGTATTGGAAACTACACCCCTTAAAGTATATATACAGGTGTGTAGTGAGTATATCGACGTTACAGGTGATTCACAAATTTTTTTTTAGCATTAGGCTGTGAAAATAAAAAAATTTTTTTTCCAATAATCTGCAATTTTAGCTTAAAATGTTTCATATTTACAAGGAATCCTGGAAAAAAGAAAACCAAAACTTTGTTAAGCAATTTCTTCAAAGTTCGGCAATAAATTGATGATCTGAGATTCCGAGTATAGTGCAGGCCCCACAAAACAGAATCCGATCATCAATTTATCAACAAAATTTACTCTGATGAATGAATCTATTACCAAGGACTTCATTTGTCCCACAGTGAATTTCAATTTATTTACATGGACTAAGGGGCTTACATATATTTTCAAGGGGAAAACCCATGGGAAAAAATTTTTTTTCAGAAAAAAATGGGCGGAAAGCTCTGAAATGGGGATCCCTGTTGAAAAAAAAAACTGCAAAAATGTAAATTTTTAAATTCGGACTACAGATATACCACAAAACATGTTGGAAAGGGCCCCTTACAAACTTGAGGGCCAAAGTAAAGGAAGCCACCATACAAAGCATCTTGCATTTAGGATTTCTGGACTTATCCTTAAAGATCTGGCTAAGATAAAAGATCCCAAAGGGGCAATTTCTTAAATCTGAAAGGTAGCCCCTAAATCCCTATCTAAAACCGCGCTATGCATTAGCCCCCTACAAGGGGGGGAAAATTGTATGATGAATTGCAGCAATATCAGGAGATGTGCCTAATCTTTTAATGGGTAAAATTGCTAAGCACGTTTAACAGAAACCACTATTTGGGTTTTCAAGCAGAACAAAAAATTACTAACACAGGCAAAAGAAGGAACTCATTGACCAAAATTGAAAATAATTTTATATCCCCGCACACCAAGGTTCTACATTTTACTTTGCCCAAATTCACAAGGGGGGTTTCCCCCTTGAGGGGCGTCCCATTGTCCCTGGGGGTAGGGGGCCCCTTTTTCAAAATTTGGTGGGATCTATCTGACCACATACTGGGACCCTTGTTTAAACCTTACCATCCTTTGTTAGGGACAATGGATCTATTAAAGCGCATTGAGGATTGACGATTGGGAGAGTCCTTTTTTGCAAGAATTTACGTAGAGGCCCATATACTCGATACCCCCTCTATTGGGGTGCAGGGGGGTTTTAACTTTCTCTCTTCCAGAGGGGGACATTTGGGCTCACAACAGGGGTTTTTTGGGGAACTTTTGTATTTTTTTCCCTCACAAGGAAATTTTTCCTGTTTGAAGGGGACGTCTTCACCAACAGGTACGCCCTGGGCAGTTCTTGTCCCCGGGCCCATGCTAATCTGTACCTGGCTGGGGGGAACGCCGTGGTCTTTCGGTGATCCCCTCCT
>JAODAL010050643.1:0-27250 GCA_025379985.1 Phyllomedusa bahiana
TGCTGGATTCAAATTTTAATGCAAAGTTTCTATCAAACAAAAATGGCCCGCCAAAATGAAAAAAACCCCTATTGAAAATTTTATTTGGTTTAAAAAAAGGAAATTTTTTGGGAAACCCTTTTAAATTCACCTTTGGGACTACAAAATTGCTGTATTTCACATTTAAGTGCAAGGTGCCCCAAAAGAACCAAAAATTACCCGCGCCCAAAATGAAAAAAAAAAACGTATTTGTAATGTTTTTTTCGGAAATTTAAAAGGTATTTTTTTGGGACCTTTAAATTCAAACCCTTTGGGGGATACAAAATTGCTTTTTAATTTAAATTTAACGCAAAAAAGGAAACTATCAACAAAGGGGGGCCTTCCCCCCAAAATGGGGAAAAAAAAAACGTATTGAAAAGTTTTTCCGGTATAAAAAAAGGAATTTTTTGGGACCCTTTTTAATTCCCCCTGTGGTGAATACAAAATTGGGTGTATTCCTATTAAAAAGCAAAGTTTGTCTATCAAAAAAGCTGGCCTGCGCCAAAGTGAAAAAAACGTATCTGAAATTTAAAAGGATTTTAAAAAAAGGGTTTTTTTGGGACCCTTTTAATTTCCCCGGGGTATACAAAAATTTCGTTTTTCACATTTAAAAATGCAAGGTGCCCCAAAGAACAAAGTTTTAGGCGCAAAAATGAAAAAAAAAACGTTCTGTAATGTTTTTCTGGGTAAAAAAAGGGATTTTTTTTTGGGGACCCATCAATTCCCTTTTGGGGGACTTTCAAAAATTTTCTGTATTCAAAATTTTAAAATGCAAAGTAGGATCTAACAACAAAAACGGCCTGCGCCAAAGTGGAAAAAAAAAAAGTATCTGAAATGTATTCGGGGTAATAAAAGGGGATTTTTTTGGGATTTCCCAAATTTACCTGTGTGACTCCAAAATTGCGGGAACACATTTAACTGCAAAAAAGGGTCTATCACCCCCAAAAACTGGCCCTGCGCCAAAAATTAAAACACCTATTTGAAAAAGTATTTGGATAAATAAAAGGGATTTTTTGGACCTTTCAAATTTACCTTGGTGGGGCTTTCAAAATTTGCTGTATTCACATTTTAAGTGTAAGGGGGGCCTCAAAGAAAAAAAAAGTGTAGTGCCCAAAGTGAAAAAACAAGAAACTTAAATGTATTGGATAATAAAAAAGGGATTTTTGGCCAAATTTCAATTCCCCCTGTGGTGACTTTCAAAATTTGGGTGTATTCAATTTAAGTGCAAGGTGCCCACAAAAACAAAGCGGGACTGCGGGCCAAAGTGAAAAAACACTATTGGAAAAAGTATTCGGGTTTAATTTTTAAAAGGGATTTTTGGCACCCATCCCCCTGTGCTGACTACAAAATTGCTGGATTCTAATTTAACTGCAGGTGGCTATATCAACAAAGCTGGAATGGGCAAATTGAAAAAGAACACCAAATCTGAAAGTATATGATAATAAAGTGGAATTTTTGCACCTAACAAAGAGACCTGCAGTTACTAGAAAAGATGTGTATCCTAATTAAGTTCAGGCTGCCCAATATCCAGGAAATTTTTTCAATAGAAAACTGTTAATAATAAAGCTATTCCCAGTGCAATGTCTACACAAAGTTTTGGTGAACTATATCCAGTTTTTCTTTATTAGAGCATGTCTGTGTTCCCCCACGCCCCCCCCGCTTCCCCCGTGACTTTACAGGGTAGATGCTCCTTTAAAATTCTCTACCTAATACATAAAATCTTCCAATCTCTGATCTAACTAATTTGTAAGGATCACAGCTAACAGTAGAGCTTTCTCTGTGAAGAAATAGAATAATTTCGCTGAGCTGTTTGGACATGGGCCCAGAGCGCACGTCCTACTGCTATGAGACGCTGGGGAGACACTGATCATGAACAGGAAGGGCTGTTCTATGTAAAACAAGGTCTTGTGATTTTTCCAGCCAATCGCAACCATACACATCCAGACGTCGCACACACATCTCACCCTGCTCTATTCTGTAAGCTGATTTGCTGGCCGCCAAAATGACAGGAAGCGCCGAAAATGGAGCGATATTAATAGATGATGCACAGATTTTAACCTAAATTATCGCATGATCTAAAAATTTCGATCAACATAAAAACTGTGCCGATTTCAACTTTGTCAATAGTAATCACTCAACACTACTCCTATCTCAACGCCACCAGAGCTCCAGTGTCCTTCAGCGGACCCTCACTGTTGGTGTCATGATAACTCTCACATGATGCTGCAGCCAATCACTGATCTCAGCAGTCACATGCCTTCATGTATAACATGTGACCACAAGTCACAAAAAACGGAAGAAACATAACATGTGACCCCACAGGCCAGCACATGACCGCTAAGG
This sequence comes from Phyllomedusa bahiana, assembly GCA_025379985.1. Classification (NCBI taxonomy): domain Eukaryota; kingdom Metazoa; phylum Chordata; class Amphibia; order Anura; family Hylidae; genus Phyllomedusa; species Phyllomedusa bahiana. The sequence continues at coordinate 2,362 of JAODAL010050643.1, forward strand.
CAAGTGATTGGTTACAGCAACATGTGAGCAATGAATGTGATGTCATCAGTGAAGGACTGGTGGGGGACACTGGAGTTTTGGAAGCACTGGAATGGTGGTAAGTCACAGTTTAGAAAGTGAATAGTGTCTACTTGTTTGCACATCAATACTACAGATGCTTATTACAGATCAGAACATTTTCTACTCCTCCTTTTTGTGGAAACATGCACCAAAAATTCTCTTAAACTATAAGCTTAAGAATTCTAATATAGATGGTTGTAAACTAAGTTTATTTACTCACACACAGGAAATGGGTTAAATGTTTATTGTAGTGCAATGTGGGGCAGTAGGGAAGTTTTCAAAAGTATTGAAAACCCCCTTTAATTCCAATACATTGGAAAGGGGTTTACCTACATAACATAAGACCAAAGTACAATAATAAAAAATAAAACACCTGGTACAAAGATAGAGAGGTCCTTGCCCATGAAGGCTACAATCTACAAGCTTTTATTCTAGTTCACCTCTCATGTTCTGCTGCCAATACAGGTATTATTTTACTTGCATGCTCACCTCCAGTATCCAGCTCACCATACTAACTGCTCACTTCTCAATACTGATACTGTTCTACTTGTTTACTGACCTCCGGCTTCCGACTGACCATGCTACCTGCCCGCTTCTCAATATTAATACTGCCTGATTCTTTTATTAACCTCTGGCTTCCAACTGAGCATACTACCTGTCCACTCCTTAATGCTGTTACTGTCCTCTTTTACCAACCTCTGGCTTCCAGTCAAGCATGCTACCTGTCCGCTCTTCAATACTGTTACTGTCCTACTTGTTTACTGACCTCCGGCTTCCGACTGAGCACACTACCAGCCCGCTCCTCATTACTTTTACTGTTCTTCTCATTTACCCACCTCAGGCTGCCAACTGAGCACGCTACCTGCCCGGTTATTAATACTGATACTGTCCTACTTGTTTACTGACCTCTGACTTCCAACTGAGCACACTACCTGCCAGCTCCTCAATACTGATATTGTCTGACTATTTTACCGACATCTGGCTTCGAAATGAACATGCTACTTGCTTATTCTCAATACTAATATTGTTCTTCTCTATAACCAACCTCTGGCTTCTGACTGAGCATGCTACTGGCCCACTCCTCAATACTGCTACTGCCCTACTCTTTTACCAACCTCTGGCTTCCTTCTGAGCACCCTGCCTGCCCATTCCTCAATACTTATACTGTTCTACTGTTTTACCAACCTCTGGCTACCAAATGACCCCACTACCTGCCCGCTCCTCAATTCTGATTCTGTCCAATTCCCTTACCAACCTCTGGATTCCAATCAAGTACCCTACCTGCCTGCTCCTCAATACTGATACTGCCCTACCGTTTCATTAACCTTTGGCTTCCAATCCAGCATGGTACCTGCCTGCTCCTCAATACTGATATTGCCCTACCGTTTCATTAACCTTTGGCTTCCATTCCAGCATGCTACCTGCCTGCTCTTCAATACCGATACAGCTCTACCGTTTTATTAACTTCTGGCTTCCAATCCAGCACGCTACCTGCCTGCTCCTCAATACAGATGCTCCCCTACCGGTTTACTAATCTCTGGCTTCGAATCCATCATACTACCTGCCTTCTCCTTAATACTGATATTGTCCTACTCTTTTACCAAGCTCTGGTTTCCAAATGAGCATGCTACCTGGCTGCTTCTAAATACTGATACTGTCCTACTTGTTTACTGACCTTTGGCTTCCGACTAACCACCCTACCTGCTGGCTCCATATACTATCCTACTGTTCTACCAACCTGTGGCTTCCAACTGAGCACACTACCTGCCAGCTCCTCAATACTAATACTGTCCTACTCTTTTACCAACCTCTGGCTGCCAATTGAGCACACTACCCGCTTGATCCTCAATAGTGATACTGTCCTTATTTACTGACCTCTGCTTTCCAACTGACCACATTTTCTGCTTGTACTTACCTTAGTGGTTGCTATAAATGGACTCCAATTCAGACCATGACCATTATACTAACTACACTGGACTGCGCCTGCTAAATTGGTAATTATGTGCATGATCCATGACAGTCGAAATCTGGAAGATCTGTTTAATCCCAAGTAGTCTATTACCAGTGTTCGGGAGTATTTAAAATACAAGTAATTAAAATAGTATTTAAAATACTTGTCAGGTATTTGTATTTTGTAATCAAAATACTTTTTTTATTTAGTATTTTGTATTTGTAATTAAAATACTTTTAGGAAGTATTTTAAGTATTTTAATTACTTTCTAAATTCAAAACAATTGTTGTAATTTAAATAACCCGCCTCACCGCACTAAAAAAAAAACAACAGTCACGTCATCACTCTCATTTCTGGTATCTCGTGCGAGGTGCGACGAGAGGAGGGAAAATTCCAGCGCGTTCCAGCAACGCAAGTCCGCCTTGTAGTGAAGCATGATTTATTTTATTTTTTTAAACATCCCGATCGTGTAATCCATTTCATAAAATTACCGTATATACTCGAGTATAAGCCGACCCGGATATAAACGGAAGCCCTAATTTTACCACAAAAAACTGGGAAAACGTATAGTCTCGAGTATAAGCCGAGGGGGGGAATCCACCATTGCAGATAAAAAGTCTGGTCATGTGCATTACAGCCTAGTAACTCCATGTGCCTCATAGTAATAGCAGTTAACCCCATCATGTTAAGGCGTTCAATGAATTTGGTGAAGAAAATCCATGGTGTTCTGATTTCTGTGCCTCTGAAGACGTCGATTCGGAAGAGGAAAATAGTAACCGTATCGAGGATGACGACTTACAAAGGCTGGACATTAACAAAATTTTTCAGCATGAAGAAACGGACAATGACAGCACCAACGATGCCCTGGATGAAGGTGACTTAGGTGATGCCATTATCCTGCCTCAGCACTTAAGGTGCCAGATCCACACCTTGAACTTGCTTGCCACAACCAACGTCAAGAACGCTTTTACAAGCACTATAGGATCAGGTCAGTACAAAAAACTGTACCGGGCCACTTTTGCCAAATGCACAAATCTCTGGAATTTGGCATCTCGCAGTACCAAGATCTCAGACTTCATACACTCTGTCGCTAGATGTTCCCTAAAACCGCCCAGTGAGACGAGATGGAACTCAACGTACGACGCTGTCTGTCGTTTGATTTCTGAAAAAGTGGAGCCCAAATTACACGAAGTAACGACTACCTTGAAACTTGCAGCTTTCAAGCCCGGTGAATTGGAGTTGCTACACCAGTATAAATCCATTATGGAGCCAGTTGCAAGGGGTTTGGACATATTACAATCAGAAAAGGAGTCGTTCCTGGGGATGCTCATGCCAACCATCTTTCAAATTCAGAAGAAATTGCTTACACACAAAAACAAACTCAAAGCGAATTTCTAGTCGAAGCACTACTTTTGAATTTGAATATGCGCTTCTCGCAATTTCTTACGTTCAACGATGACAGTTGTCCGTTTGTCGTTTCGGCCGTATCTCACCCAGCCTTCAAATTGAAATGGATTCCAGAAGAACATCGGGACTGGGCGAGGGACTGCTTTATTGCAAACGTGCAACGATTGGAGAGTGAAAGAAACGAAGAAAAAGGAAAAAAACAACGTGAGGAATGGGACAATTATGGAAATCCAAAGAAAAAAACAACGCACAAACAACAATTTATCACCGTTCTTCGACTTCAGTGATTTGGACGATGGGAACTCCTCTGATAGTGGACCACAAGGACCTGGGCCAATCGCAAAGCTTGAGTGCCTCAGATATTTAGAGGAGAAAACAAGCAGTCAAATTCACGTTCTGAACAAATTCCCTTGCGTCAAATATGCATTCATCCAACTAAACAGTGCATTACCCTCATCAGCTCTAGTCGAACGCTTATTTTCTCGAGTGGGAATAATTCTCTCACCGAGAAGAAACTGCCGTCGGACAAAACATTTGAAATCACATAACGTATTATATATATATATATATTATATATACATACAGTATATATATATACATACATACAGTAATATTATATATAGATATATATATACAGTATATAATATATATACACTTATATATATATAGATACACACACCATATATATATATACACACACACACATATATATATATACACACACACACATATAATATATATATATACACACACACATAATATATATATATATACTATATATATATATTATTAACACACACATATATATATATATATATATATATATATATATACATATATATATACACACACATATATATATATATAAATATATATATATATATATATACACACATATTTACACAGTATTTAAAATACTTCGGGATGAAAGTATTTAGTATTTGTATTTAAAATACTTCAGTCATAAGTATTTTGTATTTAAAATACTTTCCCAAAGTATTTTCCCGAACACTGTCCATTAGAACTAGGTATGAAGCCTGGGCAACCATACTATGAAAAACAGTGTATATTGCAAGACACATCAATGGAAATAATAGTGTTCAATCATTTACAAAAGAAGAATATTAACATTAATCCCTGATGGTGAAGTGGTAAATTATTTAGCTAATACAATTGGGCCAGTGTTACATGTCCACTCCTAATACTACAAAGACAAATACTAGTAGTGGTTTTCCATCATACTAGATGTTTAGATGCTTAGGCTAGAATGCATGACTGTCTAAGCATGGTTATTGGTATGCCAGTCCCTGGTCTCCTTGGGGAACATCTGGTCGATCCCTGTGACCGTATTAATTTTGTTAGTTATGCCTGAATATTTCCAATAAAATAATAATAGCATAACATCAACAATTTTAATTTTATTAGATCAGCCAATAAAACTCTATTGGGAAATGATGACCAATGTCAAAATCAGTTTTTTTTTTGTTGTGCGATGGATAAAATAGTAGCATATCTTTTGTGAAGCAAGTATGTTGTGCCGAGGTAATATTCATCCATCTGCAATATTGCATGCTACGCACAGCTGACTGAAGCTTACAGTCAATGCGAATTGAACAGTGTCCAAATATTGGCTTTTATAAGAAGACATTCTGGGAATAGTCAATTAAACTGTGACAAAAAAGATGTGTGGCTTACCTCATTATTAAGAATGAAGAAGCCTTGCATTAGCTCATGTCTGCATGCTGGAGGCCTGCACATTGTCTTGGCTTGGCTTCTAAACACTGCCACACGATAAGTGAGCCGAGGGCAATTTTATTTTTTTGCTTAAACCGAAAAAGTACAATATTATCCTACAGAATGTGTTTTATTGAATCATACAATTATCATATGATTATCTATCTTTGTATCTCTTCATCTATCCCTTATCTATTTGTCTGTCTTTGATGTGTTACTTGATTACGTAATTTAATGAACCCAAGTGACCGTCATATTATATTGTAGAATCCACCAATATACATGGAAACAGAGCATTTCAATTGCTTCTGCTTCATTAGCCACACAGTTTTATGTTTTTAGTTTTAGTTGCAGGCACTCTGGTATCCATCAACCTAGTGCTGCCCCGTTGCCTGCCTGTGATGTCGTGCCATTATAAAGCCATAGACAAAATAATATTATTAAGTAACAACATAAAACATAATTGAATTTCCTATTAACTCCTTACTGACATGTGACACAAACTTACGTCACCATGCTGGTAAGAAACCATAGGCAGGAAGTAATAGAACCGCCATCTTAGTACACCCTTCTACAAAGTTACATAATGCAGAAGGGTGTAAAGCGATCAAGCCCCCTAGTGGTCAAGTACCCTAAGGGGGCTGCTTATATGTATCATTAAATAAAAGTTTTAAAAGAATAAAAAATATTAAAAGTTCAAATCTTCCTTCTTGTGCCATTTTACTAATAAAATAAATAAAAAAATAAATAAATAAATAAATAAAAAAGGTTAAACATAATGGGTATTGCTGCATCCATAAAAGTCTGATCTATTAAAGTATGACATCATTCATCAAGTACACTGAACACTGCAGAAGAAAAAAATCCAAACTGCAAAATTGTGGGTTGTTTTTGGTCATTTCACATTCCCAAAAAATTGCATTAAAAATTTGTTAAAAGTCCCATGCATCCTAAAATGGTACCAATAAAAACTACACTTCAGCATACAAAAAAATAAGCTCTCAATTAGGTCCATAGGTGGAAAAACCAAAAATTTATTGGTCGCATAAAATGTTTTTATTTTTTTAAAAGTACTAAAACAAAAGAAAAACCTTACATATTTGTTATCACCAGAATAATACCGACCTGCAGAATAGAAATAATGCATGATTTTTACTGAAGTGTGAACACCATAAAAATAAAACTCCTGCACAAAATGGTGCAAGTACATTTTTGTTTACATTTCACCACACAATTTGTTTTTGGTTTCCTACTACATTCTATGGTATGGTCACTGGCACCATTAAAAGTACATCTTGTCCCTCAAAAAACAATCCCTTATATGTCTATATAGAAGGAAAAATAAAAAAGTTATGGCTCTTGGGAGGTGCGAAGGAAAACGATTAAGGACCCAAAAAAATGACCATATGGCAAGAAAGGGTTAAATGTAAATTCTTGAGCATCTTTCCTAAGTTTCTTATATTGCAATGTTTTAGTGGTATTTCTGGTGGAGATTTATTACCATATAGTCAATTGGTAGTTGACAATTTAGCATTACAGTTCTAGGAGGATTAACCAATGAATGACCAGCTCCATTTTTTCAGTTTTTACCTTCTTACGTTTGAACAGTTATAACTTTTTTATTTTTTCAGTGACACGGTTGTATGGGGACTTGTTTTACATTGTATTTTTTGGGGGTGTAGTCTGAGTAATATTACTGTGTACTTCTATAACATTTTGTTTGTGGTGGTAAAAAGGCATTTTTTTTTACACCATTCACAGTTCACACTAAATAATCCGTGAAATTAATTCTACAGGTTATTACACTTGAGTGGATACCTAATATTTAGAGTTTTTTTTATGTGTAATATATACAAAATAACTTTTCTATTTTATTATTCATTTTATTATATAGTTTTTCCATAATTCCTTAAGTTTTTAACTTTAAAAAAAAAATCCCACACTTTTTTTTACATTTAGTGATATATTAGCATACTACTGTATGCTAGTATATCACCTTCTGTGTCAGTATAGTACAGGCTGCTGTCTGGGCAATACAAAGTATGCCCTGGCAGCAGGCTCACTATACAGACATCTCGGGCTACTTTAGGTCCCCAGGGCTGACTGTACAGATGCTTGCCAGGCTCTAGTTGGGCACTGAGAATTCCAGTGACCCAATGGGGCAAGTGAATCCCCTTTGATCATGCTGCAGTTACAGACAATGGCAATAGAAGGATTAAACTACAGGGATCGGAGGCTTTCGTCAATCCTGCCTGGCAGAGAGACTATTTCAGGGATGGAGCTGTTAGCTACAGCTCCATTCTTAGTGCAGCTGTGGTGCCGGGAGTCGCCGACAGAGAACACGTTCTGCCCGCCATCAAAAGACAGTGGGCGGTCATTAATGGGTTAGCACACAGCATAGATATGTGAGAAAAGATGGTCCGGAATTGTTATTTCATGGATAATACAATTCACTGCTAAAACAGACATGTCAGGAGAAACCACAAGTTCTCTTTTATCTAGTGGCACTTGGTTGGGTGACAAATGAAAGATTAGTTTAATACTATTATTATTAATATTTTTATTTTTTATATTTTTTTTGGGTGGTAGGAGTTGCAGTAGGGATATTCAAACATATGGTGTATAAGCTGACCACTAGATAACTGCATTTATACATAACTCCAATTGTTTTTTGGTGTGAAAACTCTTTCCTATCTATGATTCATGAGATAAATTGGAATATATAATAAAACACAGACTTACGGTCCTGTGAGACATTTCACTTAAAGTTATTTTGGTTTAGTATGCAATGGATTTAGCTTTGTATGAAACTGCAGACATAATGCCTTGCACCTGCTGTGTAACACAGTATACAATATATTTAACAGCTCTTCCCCCACCACACTGTGTAATAGACTCACGATGACTAAAGCAGAAATGTTCAATTGTACAGTTCCATCTTGAAACTGACTGCAAACAAAGCCCTTTCATGGCCAATGAGGGAATTGTCTGCACATTTAATATGCATTCCTATTTGTCTTGATTCTCTGAACACTTGCAGCAGTGTGAACCAGGTCAAATCTATTTTGCAAATTTAAGGGGAACCTGTCATCAGTTTCCTGCTGCCTGAACAGGGGCTGTATAAAATAAGGACATGCTTCCTCATTCAGGGCCGCCGATAGGGCAGTACAGGGGGTACTGCCGTACGGGGCCCAGGCCAAATTGTGAAACAAGGGGGCACGCAGGCAGCGGGCCCCTTTCTTTCACGTATCGGAGGCCGCTAGCGACTGGAGCCCGGTAGTGTTCAGGTCCCGCCGCGGGCCGCTAGTGACTGGGGCCCGCTAGTAACTGTGGCCCGGTAGTGACTGGGGCCGGTATTGCTCGGGGCCCGCCGCGCCCGTCACTGCTCGGGGCCCGCTACTGCTCAGGGCCCGCTGGTGTTCAGGGCCCGCCACGGCCCGCTAGTGCCCGGGGCCCGCTGGTGCTCGGGGCCCGCCACGGCCCACTGGTGCTCGCTGGTGCTCGGGGCCCGCCGCGGACCGCTAGTGACTGGGGCCCGACGCAGCCCCGTTGACGGTAAACTGGACAGCGGCACCGGAGCTTCACGGTGCCGCTGCCTCTCCTCAGCCACACAGCCTAAAAACTAATAGGCTGTGCGGCCGACGAGCTTCCGGAGGAGCGCCCCTGCGCTGCCGGCGTGATGACGTCATGCCGGCGGTGTCGAGGCAAGGAGAAGGAGGCTTGCCCAGGAAGGAGGAATGATAGGTAAGTAATAGCGTTATTATTTTTATTAAACATGCTTGAGGGGAGCTATATACCACCTGCCTGTGGTGGGGCCTATATACCACCGTCCTGTGGGGGAGCCTATATACCACCTGCCTGTGGAGGGGCCTATATACCACCTGCCTGTGGAGGGGACTTTATACCACCTGCCTGTGGGGGAGCCTATATACCACCTGCCTGTGGGGGGCCTATATGCCACCTGCCTGTGGGGAAGCCTATATCCCACCTGCCTGTGGGGGGCCTATATACCACCTGTCTGTGGGGGGGCCTATTTAAAACCTCCTTGGGGGAGCCTATATACCCCCTGCCTGTGGGGGGCCTATATACCACCTACCGGAGGGGACCTATATACCACCTGCCGGAGGGGGACATATATAAACCCCTAGAGACACATAACCCCGCCTAGGGGGGCTATATACTTTCCTGAGGGGACATATATACCTGCCGAGGGGGCTATATAATACCGCCTGAGGAGCCAAATATACCCCGCCTTTCGAGGAGCCCATAAACACCTCCTTACCTTTAGGGGGCATATATACCCCCTTTCTGAGGGAGCCCCCAAAAATACCTTTCCCTTTCTGAGGGGGCCCCCTAAAACCCCGCCCTACTGAGGACCCATATATACCGCCCTACTGAAGGGGGCCCATAAACCTTCTTTTCTAGGGAAACCCCCCTAATTATTTAAACCCGCCTTACTGAGGGGCATATTACCCCTTACTGAGGGAGCCCATAATACCGGGCCCTTAAATGTGGGAGCCCATTTATACCCCGCCTTACTAAGAGCTAAAGAGCTTACAACTGGGGGATCTATATCCTTTTTAAAAGGGAAAGGGCTTCGAAAAGGGGGGATTCTAAAAAGGTGGGAAATTTGCAGAACGATCCCGGACCAGAAAAAAAATCATCCTGGAAGTCGGACCAAAAGGAAAAAAAAAAGGGGAAAAGGGGACCACTTCTTCCCCGCCAGGTTCCGGCCAGGGGCCCCGGGTGGCACTGGGGCTCTGTTGGTGTCCCTGGAAGAGACGGTAACTTTCGCTTGCAAAGAAATTCCCCCCAGGGGCGTCCCAGCCCTCTATCTCCTAGGAGCAGGTAAGAGGGAAAACACCATTCACTTGTTACACTGTAGTCAGGTGGGGGGGGGGGCAAATTTTTTGTTGCTTTTAAATCTTTACTTTCCTGTCTGGTTTGCCTTTCCCGAGAAAATTTTGTCCAATTTTCACAAATACAGAAAGTTTGGGAGGGTGTAGGTTTTTCTCTACTAAAGGGGGACCTATCTTAAACCCCCTTCCCCCCCAGGAGGCGGGGGGGGACAATCGTACGAAGTCCACATTTATAGCTTCAGTACGGCAAATCCAGGTACTTACTGCGGGGAAAAGGGAGAGCACTTTAAAAATGGTTTACCTGAGCCAAAAAGTGTCGCTTTGTAGCTAGGGAAAAAACAAAAAAACTATGACCCCCAGTGGATGGGGTTCCCTTTATCAGGAATGGGGGGAAAAAGTCACCAAAAGGGAAATTTTCCCCCCAAAAAAAGCCTAAGCTTGGGTTCTGCATCTTTTCTTCTGACAAATAGGGAGGACCTTTTAATCAAACCAAGCCAGATTTGGGGGGAAACTGCAGAAAGCTGCGGGGGTTGTAGAGTTAGGGTTTGGGGTTTTTACCACACTTTTTCCCAGGAGCTTTGGAAAAAAAGGTGTCCAGACAATACCGCAATGAATCCAAAAGGGGAATTTAAAAAGGCCCAAAGTGGCCTGTATATGGTTTTCTTCACTTTTTTTAGGGATCCAAACAGTATCAGTGATGGAATTTTTAAATGAGGCTTAAAAGGGTTTTTTCACCCAACGTTTTTTGGGCCTTTCTCCAAAACAGTTTCCACTCACTCTGTTTTTTTCCCCGGGGTGTGGGTGGTTTTTAAGACTTGAATAGCCCTATTCGCTTCTACCCCTGACAAGCGCAGGGAGCTTAAACCCTTTATTAAAAAAAAAAGCTACAGATGCTTTGAGCACTTTAATTTCGTTTTCCTTTTCTTAAACCGATACTATTTTTTGATGGGGATCAGTCCCCTTTACTCCATCCTTGGGGGTTTAACCCAACCTGGGGTCCCCTTCTCTGTTTAGCAAAACAGAAAACAGAAACCCCCGTCTGGGTTTCAGGTTTCCATAAAGACCCTGTGCCTCAAAAGCACAAAAAAGCTTGTAAATTTTTTAACTAAAGTAAAATCAAAAAAAAGCTATTTAAAATTTTGAAAAAGTCTCTACCAGTCTTTTCATGTTGAAAGCTAATCTTTGTAGAGAAAACCCCTATAAACATAATGTGAACCCAGCCTAATCATTGCTGGTTGTAATAAGGGAGCTTGTCCATGTGCAAGGCACCAGCAGCATGAAAGTATTATAGACAGATACAATTATTAAACTTTATGCATTTTTTTAAAGTTTTAATTAGTCAATGAATTTACAACCAATGTTTATTGTAAATATAGGCGTTACTAGAATATGGTATACAGAAGTCATTGTATCACACCACCTCCACTGGCTGCTGATTTTTTTTATGCTGTGATTGGCACAAATGTGGTCATAACTAGTGCTGAGCGATTATTATCGACAAAGTTGAAATCGGCACAGTTTTTATGGTGATCGGATTTTTAGATCATCGAAAATTAGGTTAAAATTTGTATCATTAAGCGCGCCTTTTTCGGCGTTTCCCGTAAATTTTTGGGCCAGCAATAGATTACAGAAAAAGGGGCAGGTGGATGTGTGTGCGACGTCATGACTGTTTTGTGTATGGTTGCATTGGCTAAAAAAATCACATGACCCGTTTTACATAGAACAGGTTTCCTGTTCAGCCTCAGTGTTCTCAGCGTCTCAGAGCGAAGGACGTGCGCTCTGCTTGTGCCCAAAAACGTCAGCGAAATTTTATTTTTCTTCACAGAGAAACCTCTATATTTAGCTGTGACCCTTACAATTTGTTAGTTAAAATTTGGGAAAATTTTTATATATTTTAGGAAAAATTTTTTAAAGGGAGCATCTCCGCGTAAATCACGGGGGGAGCGGAGGAGGGGCCCCCGCGGGCGCACAACAAGCTCATAAAGAATAGGGATAAAGTTCCCCAAAGATTATGTAAATTGAATAGTTTTATTTTAAAGTTTTCTATTGACATATTTCCTGGATTTTGGGGCCCCTGAACTTAAGAACAATCTTTTCTAGTAACTCAGGGCTTGTTAGGTGCAAAAACTCCACTTTTATTTCGTATACATTTCAGAAAGGTGTTCATTTTCAATTTTTCCCTTCCACCTTTGTTTATATATCCACCTTTTACTTAAAATTTAAAACCAGCAAGCAGACAGGTTGATGGGGCCAAAAAACCTTGTAATATCCGAATAAATTTCAATCTGTTTCTTTTTATTTTGGGGCCCCTACAGCTTTTTTTATTGGGACCTTGCACTTTAAAAGGAATACTGCCCAATTTTTTTTGTCACCACAGTTTAAATTTAAGGTCCAAAAAATAAAATTTTTTTTATCCAAAATTTCAGTAGTGTTTTTTCACTTTGGCCAGGCCACTTTGTTAAGATTACTTTGGTTAAATTTGAAAACAGCAATTTTTTGTCACCCAGGTGAATTGATAGGTGCAAAAATTCCTTTTATTATCCAATACATTTCAGATACGTGTTTTTTTTTACTTTTGCCCGTCCAGATTTGTTGTAGAGCCCCTTGCAGTTAAATTTGAATCCAGCAATTGTGTAGTTACCAAGGGGAATTGATGGGGCCAAAAAAAAACCCTTTTTTTATCCCAATACTTACGATATGTTTTTTGACTTTGGGGCACTACAGCTTTGTTCAATTTAGGCACCTTGCCTTAAATGTGAATACTCAATTTTTTTGCACCACGGTGAAATTAAAGGTCCAAAAAAACCTTTTATTATGAATACATTTTAGAAAAGTTTTTTTGCACTTTTGCCCAGCCAAATTTGTTGATGAGCCACCTTTTCAGTTAAATTTGAAACCAGCAAATTTTGTGTTACCAAGGTGAATTTTATGGTGCCAAAAACCTTGTATTTTTAAAAAAATTTCAGATACGTTTTTTTTTCACTTTTTGCACTACACTTGGTTCATTGAGGCCCTTGCACTTAAAGTGAATGCGCAATTTTGAGTCACCACAGGGGAATTGAAAGGTCCAAAATCCCTTTTATTTCCCAAAACATTTCGATACGTGTTTTTTTTTATTTGGCGCAGGCCGCTTTGAATAGTCACTTTGCAGTTATATTTGAATCCCGCAATTTTGTTTTGATTTGAGGGGTTTAAGAATAGCTGTGATTTGCCGTCTTTTAATAAGAGACTTTCCAAAAATCTTCCATACCTTCTCAAATTTGTATATTTTGAACAGGAGGAAATTCAGGGGGTAAGCGGCAAAAGGGGGGTAGGGAATGGGGTAGGGTACGAGAGAAGGTGCCCTTCCAGTGCTGGCGAAACACGCTGCCAGCGGATCATATTGCAGGACCCAGGCCCGTCTCGCTGGTCAGGGCCCTGTGAAATTTAGTAACGAACGGTCGCCAATCTGTCCTTCTGGTTAATGCAACCTGCATCCAGCGTCTTACCTCCCCGTTCTCTCAGTCACGGCCCCAAAATCTGGTGGTCAGCAGGTTTGGGGGCCCTCTGTGGCCCCGACAGGTATAATCAATGTCCAGTGAAAATAAAATGGTGGTTGAAAGACTCCTTTTTCCGGGACTTTTTTAAACTGGTCATGAGGTTTTTGGGGGTCAGTGTGGCCCAGGAAGGGATGTCAAAGTCCAGTTAAAATAAAATGGGGTTGAAAATCCTTTTTCCGGCACTTTTTTTAAATTTGGGTCATGAATTTGGTTTGGGCCCGGGGAAAATTTCAATGCCCCTTTCAAAAAAAAAGGGGTGGTTAAAACCCTTTTTGGGCATTTTTTAATTTTGGGTGATGCAGGTTTGGGTCATTTCGTGGTAAAGGGCAGGGATAGTGAATGGGGGGTGTGATTTTTTTTCTGTGACTTTTTAACCCAAGTGGTTGCCTAAGATGTTTGCACTTTTCCATTTGACTGTTGTGGGTGTTTTAATTTTCCCGCTTCTTTCCCGCCCGTTTGGGTGTAAAAGAAGGTGTTGTTGCTCTCCCATAGACTTTAATGGTCCGGTCGGGATGATCGACACGACTATCAAAAACCTTATCCCATGGTGGCCGGCATCAACTATCCCCGATGTCGAAGCCAAAGTAATCGCTCAAAACCCAGTCATAAATATTGAATGTGGCCAAATGGAAAACATGACTACTCTCTAGAAGGCAAAAAGTTGGCCTTATGACTGGAGAGGGGATGCATCAGTGTGCATTTTTACTAGGTGGGAACAAAAAGTTGGTAATATTGCTGTGTAGGGGGGTTTCAAAAGGCACATTCCTCTCGGTGGGGAAAAAATTTTAATGTTTTTTTGGGGCCCTGAGAAGAACACTATTACTATGTGGGGTTTAAAAAATAACACTTTTCCTGTGATGAACTTTGAACATCTGGGCAGTATCTATTTAACATTATTATTTTGCGCTACTATCTATCTACAACTAACTTTTCAGACATGCTGCCTATGTGACAATATTTTTGTGAGATAATTCTAGTTTTGACAACATTGTATCTGTAGTAAAATTTTTGGGGGCACGTGGATCATTGAGGGTTTTTTAATTTAATTTAAAAAATATATAGCAACAGGCACACAATTGGGGGGGGGTTTTCAGCGAATTTTGGGCCCTTTTAGGTTTTGGAAAGCCAAAAAATTGGGCAGCAAAAATTTTTAAAAAGGGAAAAAAAAAGAAAAGTCTTCAAGGGGGGAAGATTAGGGAAAAAATGAAATCCTGTTTTTTTTTGGGGGTAAACTGCTCTGGCCGAGAAATGTGTACGAAGGTATCTACGACTATATGGTCACTGTGTGGGGAGTAGAGATGGGCGAATTTCTCAAAAATTCGGTTCGGTCACTTCGCTGAATTTTCCCCGAAAAAAAAAAAATTCGGGTTTCCCAATTACGTCGGGGCGAAACGGGGTTTAAAAAAAAGCTTTTTTCCAGGTGCCCCAGAGCCTGCAGGGGGCTGTAGAACATTGTGCCATGGGTTAAATATGGGAGAGGGAGCTTGGTTTGGGGCTTCATACAAAGTTTTGGTTTATTTTAACAGCACATGATTGCCGCCCCCCTTAGAAAAAACTTCACTAAAAAAAATTTCCCTTTGGGCCCCCTTAAGAGGGGAAAAACTGACCAAAAAAATGAAGGCCCGGGGAAAGTTTTCCTGAAAAGTCCCTGCCAGCGAAAGCTGGAAAAAAACAAAACTGGGGAGTCAGGTGGCAAATTAGTGACAGAGTGTGGGGGGGGGGACGGCGCAGACACAGCAAACAAGAGGTCAGACAGTGGCACAAAACAAATTTGGAGGGGGCAAAAAAAAGTAATTTTGGGCCCCAGAGTGGGAAAAATGACAGAGGGGGTGGAGGGGGGGTGGCAGCACAAAGGGTCCCAACCCCGGGGCACCCGTGGGCATTCCCGGAGGGGGCAAAAAAATGGGGTAGGGGCCAAAAGGGTGGAAATTACCGTTTTGGGGGGCCCCGGCAGCAGCACAATTTAGGGCAGACAGTGGGGCAATGGGCATTTGGAGGTGGCAAAAAACTGGAGTAAAGGCCCCCGAGTGGGACCAAAACATAGTGTGGAGGTCTTGGCAGCAGGGAGAAGGGTTTTTTTGACAGTGGAATAATGACATTCTGGGGGTAGCAAAAAATGGGGGTAGGCCACAGAGTGGGACAATGACATAGTGTGGGAGGTCACGGGGCCCCCACAACAAGAGGGCAGACAGTGGGAAAAAAGACATTTGGAAAGGGGGGCCAAAAAAAAGGGGTAGGGGCCCAGGTTGGGACAATGGGCAGTGTTGGGGGTCAAAGGAAGCAGCAACGGGGGTCAGACAGTGGCACAATGACATTCTGGATGGGGGCAAAAAAGTATTTGGCCACAATGGGACAATGACATAGTGTGGGGGTTTGGGGAGAGGGGACATGAGGGGAGACAGTGGAATAATGACATTCTGGAGGTGGCAAAAAATGGAGTAGGCCACAGAGTGGCACAATGACATAGTGTGGAGGTCACGGCACCAGAAGCAAGAGGTCAGACAGTGGAACAATGACATTCTGGAGGTGGCAAAAACAGGAGTAGGCCACAGAGTGGCACAATGACAGAGTGTGGAGGTGACGGCAGCAGCAGCATGAGGTCAGACAGTGGCACAATGACATTCTGGAGGTGGCAAAACAGTAGTAGGCCACAGAGTGGCACAATGACACAGTGTGGAGGTCACGGTAGCAGCAGCATGAGGTCAGACAGTGGCACAATGACATTCTGGAGGAGGCAAAAAGTGTAGTAGACCAAAGATTGGCAGAATAACACAGTGTGGAGGTCACGGCAGCAGCAGCAAGAGGTGAGACAGTGGCACAATGCCATTCTGGAGGTGGCGAAAACTGGAGTAGGCCACAGAGTGGCACAATGACACAGTGTGGAGGGCACGGCTGCAGCCACAGCAGCAGCATGAGGTCAGGCAGTGGCAAAATGACATTCTGGAGGTGGCAAAAAACTGGAGTAGGCCACAGAGTGGCACAATGACACAGTGTGGATGTCACGGCACCAGAAACAGCAGCAGCAGCATGAGATCATGGAGTGGCACAATGACAGAGTGTGGAGGTGGGTGGCAATACCAGTCCCTGGTAAAGATGGTTGGTGGCAGATGGAGAAATTGTCAGCAGATGTGTGGCATCAGGCGGGTGGCAGCATCAGAATAATGGCTGAGGCAGGTAGTTTGAACCCAGACTCATTTCTCAAAGTTTGGGTGAGGCGTCATGGCTGATGTAGTCTGACGCCTAAGGCATTGGTGTGTGGAACTCCTGGCCGATCCACGCCTGATTCATCTTGACAAAGGTCAGTCGTTCCACATTTCCCCTGGACAAGCGGGTTCTCCTTGGGCTAACGATGGCCCCCGCCGCACTGAACACCCGCTCTGATGCCACCAGTGTTCGGGAGTATTTAAAATGCAAGTAATTAAAATAGTATTTAAAATACTTGCCAGGTATTTGTATTTTGTAATCAAAATACTTTTTTTATTTAGTATTTTGTATTTGTAATTAAAATACTTTTAGGAAGTATTTTAAGTATTTTAATTACATTCTAAATTCAAAACAAATGTTGTAATTTAAATAACCCGCCTCACCGCACTTAAAAAAGAACAACAGCGCGAGTCACGTCATCACTCTCATTTCTCGTATCTCGTGCGAGGTGCGACGAGAGGAGGGAAAATTCCAGCGCGTTCCAGCAACGCAAGTCCGTCTTATAGTGAAGCGTGATTTATTTTTAGTTTTTAATCATCCCGATCGCGTAATCCATTCCGTAAAATTACCGTATATACTCGAGTATAAGCCGACCCGGATATAGGCCGAGGCCCCTACTTTTACCACAAAAAACTGGGAAAACGTATTGTCTCGTGTATAAGCCGAGGGAGGGAAATCCACCATCGCAGATAAAAAGTCTGGTCATGTGCATTACAGCTTAGTAACTCCATGTGCCTCATAGTAATAGCAGTTAACCCCATCATGTCCCTCACACTAACCCCCTGTGTGCCTCAAATAAGAGTTACTGATATGTGAGAGACATGGAGGTAATAATTAGGTATCTTCATAATTAAGGTCCTTTTATTAGTACCCCCATGTGTCTCACATATTAGTAACCCTTATATAAGGCACACAGGGATTAATATGAGGGACGTGAAGGGGCTAACTGCTATTAATGTGAAGCACATGGAGTTACTGAAACTAAATTAATATCCCCAAATGCCTGACATTAATAGGCATAGTAACTAAAGGAAGGTACCTGTATGTTTCTCTTTACTGTAGCATCCTCTCCTCCATGTGACAGACATCTTCTATAGGAGTCGGACACAATGAATCCTGGCCACTGACATATCTGCAGGGTATATGCTAATCCTAGTGGGCTAAAGGAGCTCTGATCCATTTTTTGTTTTTTAATTAATTTTTTTGTTTACATTTTTCAAGTATTTTAGTATTTGGAAAATACCTTTGAAGTAGTATTTAGTATTTGTATTTAAAATACTTTGGGATGAAAGTATTTAGTATTTGTATTTAAAATACTTTGGGATGAAAGTATCTAGTATTTGTATTTAAAATACTTTGGGATGAAAGTATCTAGTATTTGTATTTAAAATACTTTCCCAAAGTATTTTCCCGAACACTGGATGCCACACTACTGGCCGGGCAGGACATCTTCTCCACTGCCAACTCGGCAAGTTGCGGCCACACATCCAGTTTGGCTGCCCAGTAGTCCCGCAGATCTTCTAACTGGGGTGGCAGAGTGCTGTCCAAGTAGGCCACCACCTGTTGGTTCAGGGACTGCTCCAGGTCCTGCTGCTGCTGCTGGCGACTGCCCTCCTCACTAGGCGGGTGAAGGAAGCTGCTCATCAGTGACTCCAGACTTAGGTTGCTGCTGATGGAGCTGGTACTGCTCCTACACCCCCACCTTCCCCCAGCAGCCGCGGCAGTAGTACGTGAGCGCTGAAGAACCCCCCGGTCAGACCTGTCAGAGGAGGGACGATGCCGCACATAGGCAGCGGCCAACTGACTACGGAGGATTTCCCTATAGTATTTGAGTTTGTCCTCCCTCTCAGCAGCTGGGAAAAAGGCTCCCATTTTGGACCGGTAGCGAGGGTCCAATAGGGTGGAGAGCCAGAAGTCATCCCTCTGCCGGATGCTGACTATTCGGCTGTCACTAGCCAGGCAAATCAGCATGCTGCGGGCCATCTGCACAAGTGACTCCGAGGGGCTCCCTGCCTCCATCTCCACTGTATACTGCCACGGTGCTTGCGGGTCATCTGCCTCGTCTTCCTCATCTCCGTCTACCTCCTCCAGCTGCTCCTGCTCCTCCTCTCTTGTCACCTGGGTAGAAAATCCACTCATTTCACCAGACAATGCTTCTGCTCCAATGTCCTCCTCCTCCTCCTCCTCCTCCTCCATTTCAGTCCCCACCGGATTCATGTGGCCGCGAGATGTAGTCGCCACGTCTCCAGTCCCCTGCCCAGACAGATTTTTCAGCATCTGTTCCAGGACATGAAGCAGTGGAATGACGTTATTCATCCCATAGTCCTGGCGACTGACAAATAACGTGGCCTCCTCGAATGGCCTCAACAAACGGCAGGTGTCACGCATGAGCTGCCACTGGCTGACATCAAAGTTACACAGGGGAGTACTCCTGTCGCCTGGATCATCATAAAATCGTTAATGGCCTTTCTCTGTTCATACAGTCGGTCCAACATGTGCAGGCTGGAATTCCAACGGGTGGAAACATCACATATCAGAGTGTGTTGGGGGAGGCCGTTCTGCCGCTGCAACTAGAGGAGGGTGTTCTTGGCTTTGTAGGAATGGATTAAGTGCATGCACAGTTTCCTGGCCATTTTCAGAATCTTCTGAAGATCGGTGGAAGACTTCAGGAACCTTTTCACAACCAGATTGAACACATGCACCATGCAGGGCGCATGGGCCATCCCTCCTCGGTGCAGCGCGGACACCATGTTACTCCCATTGTCCGTCACCATGGTTCCGATTTGCAGTTGGCGCGGAGAAAGCCACACATCGATTTCGTGCTTCATGATGCGGAGCAGTTCCTCCCCTGTGTGACTTCATTCGCCGAGGCAAGCCAGGTGTAGAACTGCATGACACCGCTGTGCCCTACACATGTGGTATGATGGAGCAGTACTTGTGGAGGCTGAGATGGTGGTGGAGGAGGAGGACTAGGCGGACATTGGTGCAGGAGCCGCAGTTTGACAACGTGGAGCAGAAAGCGGCGTCTCCTGTCCAAGTTGTTGGTGTGCCTGGGCTAGAAGCACATTCACCCAATGGGCCGTAAAGGACATGTACTGGCCCTGACCGTAGTTACAGCTCCAGACATCTGTGCTGCCGTGCACCTTGGAACAAACCGATAAGCTTAAGGACTGGCCCACCTTCTGTTCTACATACTTATGAAGTGCTGGTACTGCCTTTTTGGAAAATAAATTACGGCTTGGAACTCTCCATCTCGGCTCGGCACAAGCCATTAGTTCTCTGAATGGTG
Organism: Phyllomedusa bahiana; assembly: GCA_025379985.1. Classification (NCBI taxonomy): domain Eukaryota; kingdom Metazoa; phylum Chordata; class Amphibia; order Anura; family Hylidae; genus Phyllomedusa; species Phyllomedusa bahiana. Next base: position 22,405 of record JAODAL010050643.1, read on the forward strand.
CAGAGTCCACCATTTGGAAAGGGAGGGACTGCAGTACCAACAACTTGGACAGGAGCACGGTCAGCTGCTGCACCTTAGGATGGTTGGACGCATACTGTTGTCTCTTTGCAATCACCTCGCTGAATGACTGCTGGCGCCATGAGTAGCGAGGAGCAGGAGCATCTGGATCGGGAGATGATGTCAAAGAGAAACAGCCCCCTTGTGCAGAGGTGGAGGAGCCTTGACTGGCCGCAATGGCATGCGTGCCACTGGGCGCTGCTGCTGTTGCTGCGGCAGCAGGATAGAACACCACATCTGAGCCACATTTCTCCCAGTCCACCGGATGGTGACGCTGCATGTGTTGATGCAGGGCCATGATGCCAACATTAGCTCCCTGGCCACGCTTCACTTTCTGCCCACAGATTCTACATATACCCATATTCAGCTCCTCTGGTGTCTTAACAAAGAACTGCCACACCGCCGAGTATCTGATTTTACCGCCAACGCTCCGCACTGAGTGACTACTACCGCCACTGCCTCGCTGAGCCCCTGTGCCGCTACTTTCTTGGACCTGCGAAGCGGGTTTTTTACCCCGTGGCCGCTTGGCTCCCGACCTCACACTGCTGCTACCCTGCTGACTCACGGCCACACAATCCACTTGCTGGCTGCACCGCTGCCTGACGCGCAAGCTGACGCCCTCTTCTACTGACGATGATGAAGCCCTTGCTTCACCCGGCTCCCAAGCGCGGTCGGCAACATCATCATTTATTTGTGTTTCATCGTCACTGCTGTCCTCATCACCGGTCTTGGTATGCAGAGACTGACCCCTCACAACATGACCTCCCATGCCACTCTCCACATCTATACTTTGCCACCTACTGCAAGGAGCAGGGGATATTGGCCCCATTTCTTCGCTGCCAAGTAGCTGCTGACGGCCCTCCTCAAATTGTTCATCCTCGCTATATGGTGGCGCTGAGCCCAGACCACATAGTAGATCTCTGGCTGAGGGAACCGGATGGGATAGAGGCGGGTTGAGGACAGGTGAGGGCCGCTGACCCGCTCCCGGGCCATGCCAACTAAGGGTTGTGTCTGACGATCCCACCGACTCTTGCTGGGGTTGTCAGATGTCATCTGGGAGGAAGTGGATGACCTAGTCAACCAATCAAGAATCCTTGGGTTGCTAGTCAGCACACAGCCGCTAGATGACAGCGGCAGTTGTGGCCTCACCGAGTGACCCCTGCTGCGACATCCCCTTGCTGTGCTGCGACCTGGGCCTGCTCCAGGAATTTTTGTGCCACTGCCACTCGCAGGTGAAGAGCCTGCCACCTCTCTGTCTGACATACTGTTTGTTCTAAAATGTACAGACACTGTTTGATGAAGATATCTGTATATGATAAATACAAACCCTGTATTTGACTCCAAATGAACCCACTAAGAAGCTTGGGTAACCCTTGGATATAAATTGCGCGCCACAAATGGCCAGGAAAAATTTACTTGTATGTGCCGTTTAAAAACTCTGTGTTTATTTACTGAATAAAAAGCACAAACAGGCTTAATTAACCTTCGATATGAATTATGCTACAGAATTCTCTGTGGCGGTGAAAAACAAAGTTTCTTTTACTGAGTACAACTGCAGAAAAATACTTAGTTAACCCTTGGATGTAAATTGCGCAAAAGAATTGAGCATCCAAAAACTTACAGCTTTGTAGCGTATTACAATGGTGTGTATTTTACGCTACACAACAGAGAAAAACTTGTAATTAACCTTCGCTTGTGAATTATGCTACAGAAAAAAATTCTTTTTTTGCCGGTGAAAAAGACGGTTATATTTAGTCACCACAACAGCATGAACAACGCTTAATTAACCCTGGATGTAAATTGCGCAAAAGAATTGAGCAACCGAAAACTATGAGCTTTGTAGCGTGTTACAATGGCGTGTATTTTACGCTACACAACAAGAGGAAAACTTGTAATTAACCTTCGGTTATGAATTATGCTACAAGAAAAATGTCTTTTTTGCCAGTGAAAAAGACGGTTTCTTTTAGTCACCACAGCAGCAGAACAACGCTTAATTGACCCCTGGATGTAAATTGCGCAAAAGAATTGAGCAGCCAAAAATGAAGTGGTATTTGTATTGTAAAAACGCTGTTTCTTTAAATGAATACAACAGGAACAGGCTTAGATAACCCTTGGATATTCAAAGTGCTGTGAGCAGATAGCATTAAAATGTATATGCAGCTGCACTGGACGCACACTGGACTTCAGATCCAATACCCCACAAAATCAGAAATAGAACGTTAAGAGAAGCAGTCTCTGAGACAAGCTTAGACACCCCCAAAAATCGCTGTATAAAAATGAGTTCTTTAGTCAGCTATCACATTCAGCCGTGGCAGCACCTTCCCTAATCAGTACAGTGAGAGCGGTATGAGCTCCCAGCGTCGCTCCCGACCTTATATAGTGCTGTGACGTCACAGAATCCCGCCGGTTTCTGATTGGCTTCATCTCTGCACATGTCATGCAGGCTATGCCCTTCTTCCTCCCAGAGTGCTTTGCCCCATGTAACGCCATGTGCTCGCAGCCATTTTATCAATCAAAAGCACACTTCATTCACCCGAAGTCCCCCAAACTTCGACTTCGTTCCTAACCGAAGTTTTCCTGAAATTCTAAACGAATTCCACTTCGTTAGAATCAATTAGCCCATCTCTAGTGGGGAGGTAATATATGGTCTGCAAAGCCTGTGTACAACTCGTATCTCCCACTATATGGTCACAGTATCGGGGTAATATTGGGTCCTTGTATAGTGGAAACAATGTTGTATAATAAATGAATATGTATAAACATGTCCTTATTCAGATAGAAGAATTATTAAATATCTTGTTTGTTCATATTAAAAACCTTAGTTCATGTTACTGTTTTTATTCCATGTCCTCATCATCCAACCTAACACAAGACATTGACTCTTAATCCAAAAGCCTGGTTATTATGATAGGAGACAACTTGGCTCATGTTTAAAGGATTGCGAATAAACAAAGAAGCTCAACCAAAAACTTTTAATCACTTCAACAACACATGCCAACCCCAGCAAGAACCTGATTTGTTAGTATATTTCATCTTCTTTATCTTAGGTTTTTAAAACCATGACCTCTTTGAAGAATAAGAGACAATCAGAGAGAATAATGGTTTATTATGTTAGTGGGTTTATTTGCAGATAATCCAGAAGCAGTGAAATACATAGAAGAGAAGTCTCTACAGCAAAGATTCGACAGTGTCTCTAGTATGGTGCTTGTTTTTTGCCACTCCGCACAGAAGCACTTTGGGTTTGGTTCCTTATTTCCATGACCTTAGAGGCGCTTTCATTTGCTTGTTAACAATACACTAGGCTGAATAACAAAGAAGGATGGGACCAATCATGGATGGACCTCTTTACGCGTGGCCGCATGGTCTGCCTTAACAATACATATACTTGAGATACAATGTATTTAATACAATAGTACCACAATAGTCTTCAGTAGCTCCACACAGAGCATAAAACCTAGCAAGAAATGAAAAGAAATCCGTGACATGAAATTTACGATACATTAATTCTGGTAATGAAATGTCAAGCGCACCTCATTCACTAGAAATTGTCACAGTAAATAATGTGATGATCATTTTGTCATGGAAGTAAAACTGGTCAGACTCAAAGAGATCTTCAGGTACAGTTATGCATACAAAATAATCTCTCAGTCAGACAAATGTTTAATATGAAATAATTTATCTTCTCATACAGAAGAGGCGTAGGGCCATGTACAGAATAATATCTGGGATAAATTGTCAAAATTATGAATTTAAGTCTGACTTGTTGATCTAATTTTCTCCATTCTTCCTATCACTATTTGTCAGAAAATCTTTCCCCCTTTCCCAGGACATTTTAACTGAAAAGGTGCATTCCTAATAATATCTTTGCTTATACTTTGCTGAGTAGTGGACCCAATTCCTCCCATGAAACCCCCTCCATCAAGGGCACCATCAGGGCAATACAGCCTGTACTCCTGTTGGGAGCCTTAAATACACTTTTATTTTTAAAAAAAGGCCCACTGCTATGGAGCAAGGTAGGACCTGGTAATAGACTGGTGGCCTTGTCCGCCTGCCCATGTCATGGGCCTGACATTACTTATAGCAGTCCTGACCCCTGTACTAGAGGTTTCAATACCAGATTTAATTCACTGGTTAAATCCTTCAGCTATGACAACTTCCCTGGGTCATACATAGCTTCGTTTGCCAATAGGTGCCTCACAGTGGCTTCTCAATTTCTAGCTTTTTAGCTTTTTAGGTGGTCTATAACACTAAATACCTACAACTTTGAATGTTATACTATGCTTTTATAGACATCATCCTACACTGTCTGTACGTCTATTGCCCTTGAACACCACTGATCTTACTTTTCATCTTGTTTGCTCATCTTGCTTGTTAACCATATGTAATATATAGTACTTTGCAATGTGTACATAAGACTCCAATAAAAATACAATACATCAGACAAATAGCTCACCCTGATATGCTTTATAAGAACTGGCTGATATTAATTTAATGGTCTGCAAAAGTGCCAACCTCAAAATGTTTAAATTCATTCATGAACCATAAAATTAAAACACAGGGTTAAGCAGAAGTTAATTGCAGCCGTGGAGAGAAACAAAAGTACAGAGAGGAAACCCTCAAGAATACCCAATACCTCAGTTACAGAAGACACAATGTGCTGAGGTTTCGTACAGTACATTCAGTGTTCACACCCACACTACCCTCTCTGGAAACGATAGCACAATAAAAGTGGACGTAAGTTGCTCACTATAGCGAACATGCAATGTCAGACAGAAGTGTAACCTCCTAC
>JAODAL010050644.1:0-27250 GCA_025379985.1 Phyllomedusa bahiana
CATAAATGAGGGACTATATAACACGACAAAACCCAAACCCGCCTGTTTTTGGGATCGATTTTTCAGGATGTCCTGGGGATCCAGCATATGCTCTGAATTCAATAATTGCAAACAATGCCGTATATTAGCAGTGCACACGTTATAGTCCCAGCCGTTAGGAGTACCTTGCTTAGACTCCCCTATATAAATCAAAAACGTACACATAGGCTGTATGGACAAAACATTGAACTTTACTTCATTTTTAAAATTGGTGAAATAAAAACATAGTTCCTATGACGAACACCTTAGGCAATGAAAAACATATGAAACGTGGCAGTACTTAGCTGTATAGTTTTCTCCTGTTTAGGAGGTGAGTGGTAGTCCCATAGTAGACTAGAAAGGAGCCGATCATGCTGAGTTTGCAGCCCATTTCCCGCCATCAATGACCCGACGTTTGGGAAGGCACGCCTTCCTTTCTTAAGCATCAGCAAGAAACTGCCACGTTTTCATATGTTTTTTCATTGCGTAAGGTGTTCGTCATAGAACTATGTCTTTTATGCACCAATTTATAAAAATGAAGTAAAGTTCAATGTTTTGTCCATACAGCCTACGTGTACGTTTTTGACATGCTCTGAATTCCCAGGACTGCGCTGTGCAGTTCACTATTTGCTGGACTTACAAACAGTGGCTGCAGACAGTCTTTGGCCAGGTGTCATGAATGCTCATTGTGACAGCCAGTGAGTGCAGAGGAGCAGGGGCACAGCAGTTGAGAAAAGTAAGTGACCTTTGTCACTCTCTCTGTTACCCCCCAAACTACCCTATGTCATTGTCCCTCCTTCTTCCCTGTCCACCACCCGGACCTATTCTCCATGACCTATCCAGCTTTACAGGATGCATACTTATATGTAAATATGTATCCCCATAGATAGATGTATTTGGATGATAATTTTGTCTCTATATATGTCTCAGCTATACGCCTTGGCTATGTTTTTTATGTGCTTTGCATTCATATACTGTACTTCTATGTTTTAGTCACAACAGCTCCATCTAGTGTTTAAGCACACTCCTAGTTAGCACATATTGTGGTAACATTTTCCTAACAGATACCATAATTATGCCTCAGCACCAGCCATTTTCTCATGTAGAGAACACATGTCCACAATCCTCTCCCATCCAGACCTACAGCTAGCATCGATGGTAAGACCAAACTCTTAGTGCCACCCATACTAACAGATTAGGCGGGCTGCCCATCAGTTCTGGGTATCCAACACAAAAAACATAGTCACCCCTAGCTCCCCAGCACTGTTGAGGAAAAATGTTAAATATGAGGTATTGGTTGGTACCGGGGCCCCAAATGCGCAAGGTCGCAACCAGCGTCAATGGTCCTGTAAGCCAGCATGGAGCATCACAAGTTCGCACCATTATGTATTGCTTTATCTATATGCAATTGAAATACCAGCAGCCACCCCCCTCATGTTCTGAGGATGTGCGAGTGGTTGTTCAATGGGCATTTTTGCTTTTTTTTGCAGTCTCTCCATGCTTTACATTGTGGCTTTTCTGCATGCTGGTGTGAACAGGTACCAAGCTAATGTGCAGTCTGTATCATGTAAGTGTTCCCCTAGTTATGGGATCTTTGAGTTGTCATTCAGCAATCAGCTGCACCTGTAAGCTTTTTTTCCCAGAAGCATATAAGGCTAGAGATGCCTGATCCTGGGCCCAGTGTAGTCCAGCCATTGAGCTGTGAAGAAGGCCCAAAATGGTGGTGTTTTTTAAGTAAGTAATGTCCTATTTTTTGTGTGTTTTTTCTGTAAATTATTAGTGTAGGGACTCACAAGACACGAGAACCGTTGACGCTGGTTGCGAGCTTGCGTGTTTGAGGCCCCGGTACCAACCAATACCTAATATTTAACATTTTTCCCGTATGACATTTTTTATCTGCCCATCAGTGCTGGGGAGCTAAGGGTGACTAAGTGTTGGATACCCAGAAGTGCTGGGCAGCCCGTCTAATCTGTTAGTATGGGCGGCACTAAGAGGCTGTAAGCCAGCATATTAAATATGAGATATTGGTTGGTACCAGGACCCCAAATACGCAAGGTCGCAACTGGCGTCAACGGTCCTGTAAGCCAGCATGGTGCACCACATGTTCGCACCCTTATGTCTTGCTTTATCTATATGCAATTGTAACACCAGCAGCCACCCCCCTCATGTTCTGAGGATGTGCGAGTGGTTGTTCAATAGGTATTTTTACATTTTTTTTGCACTCTCTCCATGCTTTACATTGTGGCTTTTCTGCATGCTGGTGTGAACAGGTACCAAGCTAATGTGCAGTCTGTATCATGTAAGTGTTCCCCTAGCTATGGGACCTTTGAGTTGTCATTCAGCAATCAGCTGCACCTGTAAGCTTTTTTCCCAGAAGCATATAAGGCTAGAGATGTCTGCTCCTGGGCCCAGTCTGGTACAGCCATTGCGCTGTGAACAGGGCCCAAAATGGTGGTGTTTTTTAAGTAAGTAATGTCCTATTTATTGTGTGTTCATGCTGTTCCATCACAGTAAGTGCATGTTTTTGTATGTTCCACAATTTTACACTATCCTATGCAATAAAGTTGAAATACAGAAATCGCTCCTTTTCAATGCTTGCTGGGAAAGAGTTTAGCTGCCTGTCAACTTATGATCCGCACACATAGGGAGGACAGAACATTAAAACATCGGCTTCTATACAGGCTGAATTGAGAATTCCTAACCGTGCACAGCGTCACAGTGCAGCACGGCCGCAGTGGGACAGCGGCTCTCTACAGGCCTGGATTATAGAGAATCCAAATCTTGCACTGCGCCACAGCCCAGTAAGGCTGCTACAAGACACACGTGGCAGACACTAGTGAGTCAGTCTGTCACAGGGTCACCATGTCAGAGAGAGACAGCACATGAAATGTGACAAGATCTTATACCTCAATAAGCTCTAAAAGCTCAAAAAGTCAGGACACGTACTGTCGCCATACCCCGGGCCCTAAAGTGAAACCCAAGGTTTGGGCAAAGTGAAAAAGAAAGCATTTAAAAAGTTAAAAAGGGGTGCACGGAAGAAAATTTCCAGGGCAAGTGGAAAGGCAAGCTGAAGCAGAGTGGGGCACAGCTAGAAAAGGTGAGCGGGAAAGCAAATCCGGGGCACACTAGAAAAGGGCAGGGGAAGAGATCCGGGGACACAGAAAAGGCACAGTAGAAGCAAAACAGGGCCAGCTAAAAAAGGTCAGTGGAAGCAAAAACCCGGGACAGCTAAAAGGTGCAGCTAAGTAGAATCCGGGGCAAGCTAAAAAAGGGCACGCTAAAGCGAGCCCGGGGCACTCTGGAAGCAGAATGGGGGAAATGCAGTAAGAAAGTGCAGTGCTAGCTAGCAGAAGCTTTAGAGGAAGCGTAAACCCCCACAAGTGAAGATTCGTAACATTTTCAATTGAAACAGAGATCGTGACAATTTCCAGCAGACTTCAGACTATTTTTTGAACATGCTAAGTTAGATCCAAAAGTCCAGGAGCAGATTCAATCCTCTTAGATTTAACAGAAAACCCCGTTACACGGATGTGACCGGGTAACAAGGATCCAAAGATAAAAAGGCAATTTTGAAGATTTGGGAACCTGCACCCAAACCAAAAAAACCATACATACCATCATGCCCCCTTAAGGGGGGAAAAGTGTTGGTGACTTTTACAGCAATAACAATTTTAGAAATTGCTACAGTCCACCGACAAGGGGGAAATTTAAACTCCCCAGATTCTTTGCAAAACGTGGCTAGTTGCAAAAGGGGTTTAAAAAGTTTTTATGGGAACCCCAAACCCGCAAACAACAGAGCATGGGGAATTTTTCTTCAAGAATCAAAGAAGTTTATCTTTTTTTCAAGTGGCTAGGGAATGACTTCGGGTTTTGAAATGCAAGTGAAAAAGAGCCCTTAAAGTCAAATTTTCCCCAGCAAGGCTTAAAAAAGATTTGGGAAAAAACTTTAGGGAAATGTTATGGCTCACCATAAGTGATTTTTAAAAATTTTATCTTTAAAAAATTGAAGACTTTTCCCAAGCTCCCAAAAAAAGGGGTTTTTCCCAAAGTTTTTGAGACTTTGGGCATTTAAATCCAAAATGTATAAAACTCGATAGGCTAAATTCATAAATAACCTATTTGGGGAAAAAAGTGAGTTTTTGACCTAAACAGTTTTCATACATGTGGCCTAAGGGCCTTTCAATGGAACTTCAAAAATGCCAAATCTGTTTTTAGGATTTTTAAGGGCTTTTAATTTTTAAAACAAATTCCCCGAGGCATCAAACCCCTATTTGGAAAATATCTTTTTCAGTTTACAAGAGAAATGGATGATTGGGAAAGGGTTCTGGTTCAAAGAAAGGAAAAAGTCCCATTTCCCCCCTTTTTCTTTCCCCCGTAAATTTTACATCATCAAGCTAAAGAAAAATCATCCCAGTTTTTATTTTCAAAATCTGACAAAGTATAACAAAGGGCCCAAACCCCTTTTACCGTAATTTTGGGGGTTTTAAACCCCGGCCAGGGAAACAAAACCAATGTATCCCCCCCCTGAAATAAACTTTTCAGCTAACATTTTCAGCGACAGTACAGAGGGTTCAGAAGGCTTTTGCCCCAAGGGGGACCTATTCAGTTTTTTTTTATCTTTAAAGACACCAAAACCAAACTTGGGAATTTTAGAGGGTTTAGGGGGAAAAATCCCCTCAAAAGGGTCGGGAAAATCTTTCTCAAGGTGGGGCCGATTTGCTACGGTTTCATCCCCTTTTCAAAACTGTAAAAGCCAAACCCCAAGGTTTTCAATGTGACAGCAAAAGAAGAGTGAAGAAATCAGCGATATCTTTTTCAGGCTTAACTGGTATATTTGATGGTGAGCTTTCGAGGATATACCTCCCTTTTCAGACATGTGTATATTAAAGATGATAATTTACAGACTTTTTATACACAAAAGACATGGACCTTCATAAGGATCTTAGAATTCTTAAAAAATAATAGCCCAAATGCATTACAAGAAGAGGAATTATTTTACAACAGGTCAAGAAATCCAAATTTTTGGAAACTTGTGAGGGGGTGATGAGGGGGGACAGATACATGTGATTGGGACTCTACTCTTCCTCCAGAGAAAGAGGTGTTATGGATAGCATAGAGAGACTCTTTAAAGATGTTGTCTGATTTATTTAGATCGTTGGGGGATGCAGCTTCACAGTAGCTTAATACACAATGTTCACAGTGTACGTTTTATGTCTTTGGCTTTATTTCAGCCACGATAAACAGCCAAGGAAAGAAGCATACGGGCTTAACTTTCAGCCCAAAACAAAATAAATACACAGTCGTGTAGTTAACTCACAGTTCTGTATGTACAGCTGTTCTAGGTGTTTTTCCCCACCTAGAAAATTTCACACTGGGGGGTTTTGTGGTATCCAGTGGACGAGGGTGCAGCTCGAACTTCTTGTCTTGTTACAGTCAGGCAAACTTCTGGACTGAGAACCACCACCAACCCTACACCCATCCTCCAAACTTACTTCCTTAGTAATGCTCAAAAACCAGGCTGGATGCCTGGGAGCAATCCACCCACCTGCTCTTTGAATTGCTCCAGTAAAGCCTGACCCAGACCGGATGCTTCCAGCAAGTCTTTACTAACAAAACAAACAAACTGACAGTAAAATATCGATATGACGTACGGCTAACAGCTTTACTTCTCCGAGATCAGAAACTCGGTGACACGTATAGCATCAATAACGGACCTCGTCGCTTCTCACATACCCCCCCTCGCCCAAATGCCGGGGGTTTGGGGGCATCCGTCTGCCTCACAGGACTGTGACTTTGAGAGGGGCCATTGCGTTTCCTGCTGCTTGCCACGTTATGTTCTACTGTGGAATGCAAAATCTGCAGGGCAAGAAACCAGCGGGGTAACCGGGCATTTTCCCTTCTTCTCCCGAATCCACATGAGTGGGCGGCTATGGTCGGACATACGTTGAATTTCCTTTCCTATCAGGTAGTATCTGAGGGAATCACCAATGCCCACTTTATGCCAGTCATTCGTCTCAATGATGGCCCCCTAATTGTTCTGCCGGGACAATTTACTTAGGTTAGATCTCGGGGGTGCTCTTCCCATTTACTATCTTGAGGGACATAACGGGCTCCCATCCCATCAGAGGACATCTGTTTGGACCACAAATTCTTGGGAGGGTAGTCCCAGGGTACTAACTTGGTTGCCTAATAGGGCCTTGTTTGAGCTCCTGTGGAAGTCTCTTGCCTCAGGGGTCCATTTTTATCATTCGTTGATTTTGTGCCTTGGAGTTATAGTCAGCATAAGGGAACGTGGCCTATTTCGCAATACTTCGGGACCACGTCTATGTTTAGCCCACAATACAAGAAAACGCCCTGTCCTGCTTTTTGGTGAGGGGCGGGGGGGACATTTGGATCGCTCTACTTTTATTCACTTGGGGCTTGATTTCCCCTCTCCCTCTATGTACCAAGGTTATCTGGTTTCCTCCTCCCTCAGGGCACACTTAGTTGGGTTTATCGAAAACCCCGCCTTCCTTAGGATTCTAGCACAGCATGGACTTTCCGCAGAGGCTCTCCCATTCAGGAATAAAGATCACAATGTTCATCTAGGTAGGCGGCCGTTGTATCTCCTTGTTTGGGCGCAGGCACTTGATCCATAGCCTCTGAAAAGGTGGCTGGGGGGCCCCTGCAACCAAAAGGCATTCTGACATAGTGGAATAACCTCAGGGAGTAGAGAAAGCAGTCTTCTTTTAGCTTCCATGAGAGGGGGATTGCATTACCCTTGGTGAGGTCACTGTGGGCTTTATACTCGCGCGACTAACTGCTCGTTTTAAATTATTACCGGTGGCAATAGGGTAAGGCATCCACTGTGGATACTCTTGAGTTGCGATATTCGTTGCAGAATCTCTTCTCCGTTTGTTTGGCTTTGGCACTAGCAAATGTGGCTGGACAATCCACTCTTGGAACCTCTTGTTCACCCTTAGTTCTTGCATTTTCTGCCACCTCTTTGGAACATGATCCTCCCAGCGGGCCTCGGGGACTATTTTGGGCTTCAGGTTTAATATTCACATTGGGGTTGTGAGGATCTCGTTGATTCGATCCTTGGGTACGGAAGGGGGTATCGGTGAACAGGTCTCGTTTCTTCTGCAGCAGTTCCCTTCATTTGTTGCTTTTGGGGAGGGGAGATTGGGTCTCTGAGATTTTAAGCTCTATTGTCGGCCTTGTTTTGGTCACCATGCATAGATCCCTTAGGAGGCTCTCTTCCTTCCAGGGTTTTATCCAAATTTACGTGTGGTAAATTGTTCGGAGTTCCTCTTTCCTGGCTGGTGGACCTTATAATTCTCACCTCCCCCACCTTTTTCAACTATCTTGTAGGGGCCCTGTCCACTTAGCGAGAAATTTTGCTTTCAATGGTGTGGTTTAATACTAGTACTGTCTCCGGGTTAATGTGTCTATATCCTGGGAGGGACCTATTTTTATAGACTCGGGCCTGGCTTTTGTCTGGAAGAAGATGCTCCTTACAATCGGCATCACCCTGGAATCCTCTCATGCAGTTGGGCCACAATGTCCACTACACTCCTATGCGGGGGTGACCTCCCACTAGCCCAAGTTTCCTTGGCCCACATCTAAGGTCCTCTTGGAAGTCTCCCATTACAAAAGCTTCAAAGGGTGAGAAACCTGTCGGAGGATGGGGTGGGTACCTCTCTAATTGAGAACAGCAGGTATGGTATGAGGCAGTCAATCCGCCATTCCTTTCTCTACTCTTTCTCTCAGCATGGCTTCAGGGTTACGAGTTAAACCGCTAACGCGAAGTTGCGTCTGAGGATCGGTAGATGAAGTGCGCGTGCGTAACTTTTCAACACCTAACACAGTCACCTCATTTTCCTTTCGACTGATGAATGGGTTCCCTGATCGTTAAGATCTCCTTGGGAATCCTGTGGGAGTGAAGTAACTAGAAACAGATCACGGTGCAATATTACGGGATTGAGGGGTTCCTGAGTGGGGATGGCCCTGCTGGTATCGGGTGGCGTAATCAACAATTGACCAGGATGTATGGTGACCTCTCGTGACTTTCCAATGGCCTACCAGTAATATCCATAGCTATCCTATCAAAAGGTACCTCAATGACTGGTAGCAGGAACCAGAGGGCTATGGACATGTGCTAAGGGGATGTGACCTGGAAGGTGGGACACGATTGGCAGAAATCCCTTACTCCCCGTGGTAACACCCTGGCCATTCAGAAACGCGGTAGTTAGTTATCTCTCGAGCGGTTTGGTCTGCACCCAAATGCCCCCTAACACTGGGTGTGGGGACATATCGGACCATACGCTTATAGGGGGACCCGGAACCAATAAATGCTCTACCACCTCATCCGGATTTTTGGTGGACTCGATAAAAACAGGTCGTGATTCAGGGCAAAATGCGGAGGGGGGTAACCGACTTCGGCCCCAACACCTGGGTATCCGTTTGTGAGAACGTCACACTTTTCCCGGGCCCATTTTTAGGGTCATGTCCTGAAGTTGGGGCGGTACCAAAAATTTTGTCTAGTTACCTTTCAACTCGGGGACAGGCTAGTCGATGAGACCTCTTCCTCATTATTTCCCTCCTGGACTGAAAAATGGGAAAAAACTCTGGAATTGTCGCATTTGGGGGTGTCCCCCCATGCGGCCTGGTCAGGCACCGTGTGGGACTTGGCAGAGAAGGTTTTGCCACAGGTCCAGACAGAGGACGTCCACGGCCCACATCAAATGTGATTTGACCCTGCACCACTCAACATTGTGTGACGGGTACACCAGCCTGTCTCAAGTTATTAATGGGCCACTGGGTAAACCCTTGTGTTCCCGTGGGATTACCAGTGGACCCTATTTTTTCCCTGGGACCAATCACATATGGAGCGAGGCGATATGAGGAGTGGGACCTAAACTCTGAGTCCAGTAATCCTGTGTGGACCATGGTGCCATTCATGTTAAGTTTAACCTCTGGGGGTTCCTCCCATTGGTTTGACACAGCGCTGAAGCTGGTTGTGCAAGTGGAACTGCGGCGGGTTGCAAGAGCAGTACATGGGCTCCATCGTCGAGGGGACCTGAGCCGCTATAGAATGTCCCGGTTCCCGATTCTCTGCACACATTATCTATGGTCATTCTTGTGGCACCGGGGTTGGGCATCCCCTGGCCTTGGGCGACCCACTCCGTTGGAGTCTTGGTCTGGCTTATGAGTCCCAGTCTCTAGGCCCTCTCCCAGTACAGGGATTTCAGGTTCCCTGGGCCCCAGCGACACTCTCCATAGGTGGAACCTTTTTCTACCTGCTCCCACTAGGTTCATCGCGTCTGCGGATCACCCTAGCGCACCAGCACTGCTCAGAATGGGCCAGCGGACGGTGCTTAAAGCGGTCCAATTAATCACCGCTCCTCCAATTGCGCTGGGAAGCATATACTCAGGCTGCAGCCATTTTTGGACCAGATGTAATAAGTCAAATAGCTACGACCTCGAGGTTTGGCCTTACTGTATGCCCACTGGTGTACCCTCTGAGCCCGGACCGCTAACGTAACCCCAAGTACGCGCCAGGATCTCGGCTTTTAATTTGGAATATTCCTTAGCGTCCTGTAAGCGAGGTCGTAGTAGGCCTTTTTTGGGCTCCCCAGTCAGATAAGGGGCCAGCACCTCAGCCCATTGCTCCGGTGGTAGTGCCTCCCGGTCGGCGACTTGTTCGAACACGGTGAGGAACGCCTCGATGTCATCTTCCGGAGTCATCTTCTGGAGGGCTTCCCTGACGTCCTCCTGGCCCGATGTCCCTCATCACGTGACGGCGGAGCTGGAGTTTTTCCGGGCCCGCATGGCATCCGTTAACATGGCCATCTGTTGCATCAGCAGCTGGTTCGTAGCTTGCTGCACCTGCAGGGCTTCAATATGAGCCCTCTGCTGCTGCTCTGTGGCTTGTCTCTGCGCCTGCATGGCTTCCCCATGAGCTTTCTGCTGCTGCGCTGTGGCTTGCTGCTGCTGCAGATTCGCTTGAACCAGGTGCTTAATCAGCTCCTCCATATTCGCAGTTGTAGCTTGGCTCTGTGCTGCTTTGACCCAGGACATACACAGCGGATAGTTGACCGCATCCTCCACCACTTGTGGGGAAGTAGCTCACCGGTAGCAAAAACACACTGTTCACAGTGTACGTTTTTAAGTCTCTTGGCCTTTATTCAGCCACCGATCATACAGCCAAGGAAAAGAAAAGCATCCGGGCTTAACTTCAGCCCAACACAAAAATAAATACACAGTCCGTGTAGATAACTCACAGTCTCTGTAAGTCCAGCAGTTCTTAGGTGTTTTTCCCCACCTAGATCAGGGTATGTGGTATCCAGTGGACGGAAGGCTGCAGCTCGAACTTCCTCGTCTTGTCCCAGTCAGGCAACTTCTGACTGAGAACCACCACCACACCCATCCTCCAAACTTCCTTCCTTAAGTAGGCCTCAAAACCAGGCCTGGATGCCTGGGAGCAATCCACCCACCCTGCTCTTTGAATTGCTCCAGTAAAGCCTGACCCAGACCGACTGCTATCCAGCAGTCATACTAACAAAACAAATGCCAGTACCATATCGATACTGACGTACGGCTAACAGGCTTTACTTCACCGAGATCAGAAACCTCGGTGACACGTATCGACCATCAATAACGGCACCTCGTGCCTTCTCACAATAGGTAGACCATATACTCTCAACCCTCCTGGAGAAGTTCAGTCTAGGAAGCTGTGTATATTCTGTGATACTTCAGTAAAAGCAATCACTGCAGTAGCTTATCTCAGAACAATAGACCTTAAAGACCAGGTCCAGGTTAGTTTTGAAATGGGTAAAGTGAAGCTGGCACCACTACCAGAGTCTACTATACCTAGACTTGAATTTCTAGCAGAACTGGCACAACTGATTACATCAGAAATATATTTGGAACTTCATGACACAGTGTTCTATACAGACAGGAAATAGTGCTGGGCTAAATTTACAATGAGATCAGAAGATTTTATGTCTATGTAAATAACAGAGTCCAAAGAATTAGAAGGTCGACAGAACCTACTCAGTGGCGCTATGTGCCAACTAGTCACAACCCAGAAGACCATGCCACCAGGGCTGTACCAGCATCTCGGCTTAAAGACACTACTTGGCTCACTGGCCCTACATTTCTGTACAAACCAATTTTGAGAAAAGCACAAACTATTAGAGCCAGAATCTGATTCAGAGGTCCGGCCGCAGGTTTTATACTTGCCACAACAGTTTCCAACAAACATTTCTAAAGACAGTTCTTTGAAGAGTCTTGATCTATTTATAGATGCTAAAGAACTGTTGAGAGTTGGGGGCCATATCTCAAATGCAAAACTTGGTACAGATGAGTACAATCCCATAATACATTTACTATTTTGCCATAGGCAAACTTAAACTCTATCAGTTCTCTATCTGTTAAACACTAAAACGTAACTTTTATTATATATCACTCTTAACCTCTATACACACTATTTAAAAACCTGATTTCTAACCTCATCATTTAACCCTTTTTGCTTCTGAAAGAAGGAATAACTCCTTTTCTATTATCAAGTCTGGTGGAGCACCACCTATTAACAGGAGAGCCTTATATCTATAGCAAATTACTAGCTCCAGTAAGGGATCCCAAGCCTACTACTTGGGCAGTTGTCCCTAATCTCATGGACACAGAACAAATAAGGCCCCCTTGTGACACCGTCTGCAGCAGGTGACACTTGTAGACAGAGGTGAGAAATCACAATTTAAAACGTCATATCTGACCTCCCCGACATGTTTTGCCAGCTAACCTGGCTTCATCAGGGCTTAGAGGTCCGATCACATGTGGTCTAAGCTCACTTCCTTTTATATCATGTTAGATACACAACCCATTCAGGTGCTCACCAATTAGCCATCAGAGAATCCACATAAAACCCACTCCCCCTTCCGCTCTCCTGCATGCACACTCATAACATGTGCTGCTAAGGCTGCCACCATGCTCCCATAGACATCAAGCCTCAGACAAATTCGCCATCTCCATAACGGGCTTGCGCCCTATCTTACCATGATTCCCACGCCAGCGTACTGTATCAATAGACATTTCAGCCCTGACTGTGATGGACTTCCATCCCATTTCTCTCATATTATTGCCTCTACGTGGCTCACCTAGAACGGACTAAGCAGAATAGGTGTTACATTCCACAGCACACTACCAGCTTTATCAACTCCCATAAACCCCTTCTCCTCCATGTCTAATATGCATATTCATTGGGAATATAAATTCCATTGTACTGTACACTATTGTCATATTATCCTCCCACAAAGCACTTCTCCTTTATATCTAATATACATATACATTTTAATAAAGCTGCAAGCCTTATTAAATACATATTCCATTGTACTGTACACTATTGTCTTAGTCTATTCCCATAACCTACTCTTTTACATGTAATATACATATTCATTTTAATAAAGCTGCAGGCCCTATGGTTAGCCCGCCCTCCCTCTCGCAGTTTCACCTCACACCTTCCCCATTAAAGATTCTTTCTTACAGGTCACAGCTAGCCCTGTAATTCATTACGTCACAATGGGAGCATGCAAGACTATTAGTACATTCAAACGCTATTGCATCTGCATACAACTATACTCCATATATTGTATTTAAAGTTAGCACAAAATCAACGCAGCGAGCAAAAACAGTAAATCTATACATAGATGAATATATACATGAATAGATAGTAATCTACTCCCGGCAGGGGCGTCGCTAGGCTGTTTTGTCCGGGGCTCGGGCCCCGAATAAAACCCCCTGTGCCCCGAACCTCCCGGGCTCCAGGCCGCTGCCATGGGCCTGGAGCACCGATTGGCCCTGCAGCTACATGTGCGTCCGCTGGACGCACATGCAACTGCGGGCTTCTGCGGAGCAGACAGCTAGCGCTCCCTGCCCCGCAGACAGTGTTGACCGTCTCCGGGTCCGACACAGCGGGGCCCGCGTCGGGTCCTCTTAGCGCTGAGACCCGGCGCGGCCCCGTGCGGCTCAGCTGGCAGCGGCGCGATGTAATGACCCATCATGCCGCTGCCTGTCCTCAGGCGCACAGCGCGTCACAGCGTGCGCCCGAGGAGTCTGCGGGAGGAGCGCGGGCTGAAGAGGACAGAGCGTGCTCAGCCGGGTGAGCTAAGGTGAGTATTATTGTTGTTATTTTTTTTAGCGTTTACCTGCCTCAGTGCCCCCATATACTGCCTGTGTGGCCCTATATACTGCCTGTGGCCCCCTATACCTGCCTGTGGCCCCATATACTGCCTGTGGCCCCCATACTGCCTGTGGCCCCCTATACCTGCCTGTGACCCCATATACTGCCTGTGGCCCCATATACTGTCTGTGGTCCCCTATACCTGGCTGTGGCCCCCTATACCTGCCTGGGGCCCCATATACTGCCCGTGGTCCCCTATACCTGCCTGTGGTCCCCTATACCTGCCTGCAGCCCCCTATACCTGCCTGTGGCCCCCTATACTGCCTGTGGCCTCCTATACTGCTTGTGGCCCCCTATACCTGCCTGTGGCCCCCTATACCTGCCTGTGGCCCCCTATACCTGCCTCAGTGCCCCCATATACCTGCCTCAGTGCCCCCATATACCTGCCTCAGTGCCCCCATATACCTGCCTGTGGCCCCCTATACCTGCCTGTGGCCCCATATCTATATAACTGCTGGAGAGTGGCCCTATATCTATATACCTGCCTGACATTGACCCTATATCTATATACCTGCCTAATTGAGGGGACCTATACACCTACCTAACTGAGGGGACTTGTATACCTATAATTAAGGAGTTGCTGGAAATGTGAGGATTCTAAGATATTTGTGTCCAAATCTGCAGGGACGAGTATTGTCCGGGAGCAATCAGCATGAAGGTAAGAACCGGATGGAGAAGAAAAGGGAAAGTGAACGACGCTGATCAGAAAAGACGTCTCCGGTGAGTCACTAAATGTAACTGCAGTGTAATCACTTATATGTCTGCAGAGCCTACATAGTATCTACCACTATCTGGTCCCTGTATGGCGGTAATATATGTCTCTAGGGCCTGTGTGCAGTGGATAGTCACATGTGGGGGTTGCGTTCGGTCAGGGTCTGGCAGGATTATTTGGTCCTTTGTAGTAATAGTTTTGGGTCTTGGTTTTGTAGGAGTGTTTTTAGTAACAATCATTTGTCTGGTAGATTTGCTCCATGTGTAGGTGTATGTTTTGGTGACTGTTGAGGGGTATTACACTGTCATACGGAGGTGAGGGGTTTTGAAAAAGTAAATTTGTCATTGGTGATTTTCATTGTGCTGTGACTGCTGAGGCAGGTATATAGATATAGGGTCACTCTATGTGGAATATGCTGAAAATTAGTGACAGGAGCAGAAGGTTTTTCTCTGTAAAAACACATCATGCCGCAGTTCACAATGTGGCGTGAAAAATGTCGTGTGAACCCCGCCCTACTGAGCAAAACACAAAGGGCCCGGGCCCCGGATGTTTTAGGACCCTAGCAATGCCCCTGACTCCCGGGCTGCGTCTCGCCACAACAACGCGAGTGCATATATCATATGATTTAGCTGCTAATGATAAGGAAATTGGGATGAAATTCACGTTTGAAATTCATCGAGAGAAAATAAATTTTTTGGATCTTCAAGTTATGTTGGATGAAAACAAGCAGATTTGGACAAAGATATTTCGGAAAAATATGGCTACCAACAGTTTGTTACATTTTTCTAGCTGGCATCCACCTTCTCAAAAAAAGGGGATTCCCAAAAGATCCAACTAATGAGTTTCTGAAGGAATTAAAAAGGGTTTTGGATCTGGGAATTGAGAAAAAATTAATTACTGAGGAGGAGAAGAAATTTATGCTAAATGTGAATCCTACTTATTGCTACCTCTTATGCATTACCAAAAGTGCATAAAGAGGTTGTGCCAATACCAGGAAGAACGATAGTCTCAGGTAGAAACAATTTAACATAAGGACCTAGCACGTATGTTGATCGTATACTGATGCCCTTTGTCACTGGCCTTCCTTCATATCTTAAAGATACGAAGGACACTGTGATGAGAATTAACGATTTAGTGGTGAGTGAGAGTGCACTTCTTGCAAGTTTAGACGTAGAAGCCCTATACAGTAACATCAGACTTGATCTGGGCCTGAAAGCAATCAAGTATTTTTTGAACACAAGAGGTACACAATTTATGGAACACAATGATTTTGTTTTACAGTTATTGGATTTTGTTTTGACACATAACTATTTTTTGTTTGATGGCACCTTTTATCATCAGATAAAGGGAGCAGCCATGGGCACAGTCTGTGTGCCAAGTTTTGCTAATCTATTTTTAGGTTGGTGGGAGGATGCTATTGTTTTTTCTGAACACCTTGAAATATTCACAGATTGGCTTTTATTTTGGGGGCGCGGTATTGATAATATTCTGATTTTTTTGGGATGTGTAGTGAAAAATTATTCATGGATTTTTGTATCTAGACTAATGATAATAAAAATTGGGATGAAATTCACGTTTGAAATTCATCAGGAGTAAATTAATTTTTTGGATCTTGAAATTATGTTGGATGAAAACAAGCAGATTCAGACAAACATATTTCGGAAAAATACGGCTACTAATAGTTTGTCACATTTTTCTAGCTGGCATCCACCTTCTCAAAAAAAGGGGATTCCCATAGGCCAATTTCTTAGGGCTCGTAGAAACTGTTCTACATTAGAGAATTCAATGAAGAATGTATAAAGTTAAATGCACGTTTTCAGGCAAGGGGTTATCCCAAAAAAATGTTTGAGGAAGGCGTTTAACAGGGCTTTGACCAGTGACAGAGGACATTTATTAATCAGTAAAAAGAAGAAGGAAAAAACTGATCTAATTCGTTGTATAGGTACCTTTGATGATAGAGCTAATGAAATGAGAAGTATACATTGGCACATTCTGAAGGCAGATCCAGTATTCTCTGAGGTGATTCCTAAATATCCTAGTGTCACTTATAGAAGAGGAAAAAATCTTATGGATGAATTTGTACATAGTCATTTTGAGGGAGATGGCAAAAAAAAACATGGTTACAGTCTCCGGTGGTAGGCTCATATCCCTGTGGCAACTGTTCATTCTGTCCATTCATATGGAAAACTAAAGATTTTGTTAATCCCATTGATAAGAGAAGATCTGAGATGAGACAATTCATTAATTGTAAAACCAGAGGGGTGATTTATGGGGCTATGTGTACCTGCCCCAAGATCTATGTGGGAAAAACCATACAGGAGTTTCGTCGTCGGATCTCGAAACATCTGAGTACTATTAAAACTAGAGGTGACACCCCCCCCTAGCGAGACACATTTTGGAAGTACATAATGGCAAAATAGAGGTGCTAAATTTCTGGGGCATGTGTGTGAAAAAGCTAGGGGAAAGAAAGGGCGATTTGGATGTAGTTTTGTTGCAGGAAGAGGCAAGATGGATATACAGAACCCCAAATACAATGAAACCTAAAGGCCTAAATGAAGGCTTTTCATTTTCAGCATTTATTTAATCTTGCTGATTCCCTATATAATAATTTTTGAAGAAACATGATATATGTGATTATGTACGGTCAGTGGATATAGCACGGTTGAATACATGATTATAGGAGCATCAGAGTTCACATAGGGGTTTTTTTTCTCCCCCCCCCACCATCTCCCTCCTGCCCCACCCCCTCTGCCTCCACGTTGTCCCTCATTTTCCCTGTGTTTTGCAATGATGATAGGTATTGATTACGTGAGGCCACGTTTTTTATTTAACAAATTGGGATGTATCTATATTGTTTCTGTGAATGAGGGGGTTGTTGGCATATATTGCTTTTAAATTATATAGGGAGGAAGGGATGCCCCCATTTTGGTTTTCTGCACCCTGCCCACTTTTCACAGGCAGTTAAATAAGTGCAGCTTGCAGGGTTGGTGTGTTTTTTTTATTTTTCTCTCTGGATAATGGAGGTCGGTTGACCCAGTGAGAGGCCTGAATTTGGCTCATTTGAGAGGTAAAGATAGAGTAGGAACACCCGGCCTTGAGATCACGTTGTAAGTTCGTGGGTGGCTTAAGCATTTTTTGATCAAAACGTGTGAACTAAGAATCTCAAAGTTTGTTTTTTTTTTCAAATTCAAAAAAAGAGCTTTATTCAAAAGAGTACAAGTATAAATCTCATTGCATTCAATAACAAAGATCACCTTCTCTCTAAACATTACGAAGATGTGTAACAGAGATCCGACAGAAAGAGTTTAAACACGCTTGAAGCGAAATTCAGACCGAGATTTACAGTCATTGAAACATAATCAGTCTGGATGTGTTCTCTAGCGTTGAGAGTCCTTCAGCATAGGAGAGTCTGCATAATCAGATTCAATGATACACAGGTTCGGTGTCCTAGTTTGATAAGCTGTAAAAATTAGGCACATTCATCATCAAATGCATAGCAGGCTGGAGCTCAACAAGTAATAGAAAAAGAAACAATAAACCCAAAAAAAAGAAAGGGGCCGTTCCGGTCTCACCGGAAAAGAAAGCAGATTTTATACGGCCGTCACTATCCCCAACAAGCCACGAGGTGAGCACAAGGGGGGGGACAAAGGGCACCCTCACAAGGGGGATCTGTATAGATCAGACTGACAGAAGACTAACCAGTCCTCCCAGATTTGCAGATGTCTTAATTCTAATTGTGGGGAAATGCTTCTAAGCTCTTCCATGCGCTGTAGAACATGGGACCCTCCCGCAGCCAAAGAGACAGACGGCCTCACTGTAACCTCCATAATCTCGGGATGACCATTTTTGCTGCCAGGAGAGAAATAAGATAAGAAAGGGACCTAGAGCGTAGGTCAGGAGAGGGATCTGAACAGAGCAAAACAGCAGGATCGTTCCGGAGCCTCAGCCCTGTAATTGAGTGTATAAGCTCTAAAATTTGTATCCAGAAGGGCTGAATCTCAGGGCAGCCCCACCAGATATGGGACATGGTACCCACGTTTGCTTGACATCGCCAACATATGTTAGTAACTCCCGGGTAGAGAGAATGTAAAAGTGCCGGAACTCTGTACCAGCGCGTGACAATTTTGTAATTGAGTTCCTGGGCCTTTACTGAGACGGATGATTTGTGAGAGAGGAAGAATATTTTCTCCCAGTCCTCTGCCTCGATGGTCCCTCCCAGCTCCCTCTCCCAACTCGCCTGAAAGGGAAACTCACCCACTGCAGGGGGCTGTAATAAGCCATAGATCCTTGACAAAGCATGTGCCCCAGGGGAGCCCTGCAGACACCACTCCTCAAACGGCATAAGGGGCCTGTGTAAGTCCAGTGGGGACTTGAGGGCAGCATATAGACTTCTAAGCTGATAGAAAGTAAACCTAGAGAAGTTTGTTGTTGTGGTGTCACCCACAAGTTCTTGGTAAGTCTTAATGGAAGTCTCAGTAAGGACCTTCCCAAAAACTATAGAAGGCGGGGAAAGCCCCAATACCCCAATCAGCGCCGCTTCCACTGATTTTGGTACTGTCGGGTTACCTATCATAGGTGTACATGGGCCTCCTGGGCTAAACAGAGTCATTTTTGATGGATATTTCCTACAAACTAAAATAGAGGTCCTAGTCACCAATGGAACACGCTCAACAAGTTTTTTTGGGAGATAGGTAGCTGGAAGCCAGGGTAATGCTGACACTGGGGCCCCGTATATTAGCGACTCAAGCTGTACCCAAAGTTTCTTAGATACAGTAGAGAAAGAATCCAGAACTCGGGCCATTGTTGCTGAGAGATAGTATGTTTTGGTACCTTAAAAAAATTCCAAGCTTTTTCTATTTTTGAAATTTGCGTCGCAGCGCCATTTTGTGCGACCAATAACTTTTTTGTACTAACACCTACGGATGTCAGTGAGGGGGTATTTTTAGCGGCCTGAAGTGCACTTTTTATCGCTAGCAGTTTGGGATGCATGCGACTTTTTTGATCACTTTTATTCCATTTTTTAAGTGACGTAAAATGACCAAAAAATGCAATTTTGGCGTTTGGATTTTTTTTCTTCTACGGTATTTAGCGTACGGGATAAATGATGTTATATTTTTCTAGATCGGACTTTTTCAGACGCGGCGATACCAAATATGTGTAACTTTTTTATTATTTTATTGTTTTTATTTGTAAAATGGGGAAAGGGGAGTGATTTGAACTTTTAATACTTTTTTTTTTGTACTGTAAAACTTTATTTTTTTTTTCACTTTAACATTGAGGCCTCCTATGGTGCTTGACCACTAGGTGGCGCAATTGTCAATACATAGGCAATGCATTAGACTGTACCAAGATGGCGGTTTCCCCAATTCCTGTCTGTGGATGGAAGTGGGGCAAACCAGGACATGGGAGTGACAGGAGCCTTCCCAAGGCTCCCCACTGCCATGTCCGGGGGTCGGATCGCTGCAGCTTTGCTGCGGCAGTGCCGATCACCCTCAAGATCGGTGCGGGGCACCGATCGTCATTCATTCATACGGCGTGGCCATCTTTACCGCAGCATCTGAAGGGTTAAACAGCGTGGGCGGGCGACACTGCCCGTTCGCACTGTAACGGCCGGGTGTTAGCGGCGATTAGCCACTAACACCTGGCAGCTGTGCGGGGGGGTCGCGGAGCGATCCCCCTGCAAAGCCCCTTATGGACCCTGGGACGTACTCATACGTCCAGGGTCCTTAAGGGGTTAAACATCTCTGTCTGGTTCGCCAGCGAGGGACAGGAATAAAATACAAATCAAACCTGAAAATCACTATGGGCTCTGATGAGTTATACCATAAGACAGGAACCCAATCATCATCGGAAACATAATTTGCTCCCCCTCCTCTCAAACCTCTGATATCATCTTCTTTGGTGATTATTCTTTCTCCCACCCCAGAAATAAGTATAGAAATTAGAAAGAAATACAGTATAAACACTGTCTCTTATAGCACTTTCCTAAGAAAAAGAGAAGAAAAAATAAATCTTTTCCTTTTGTCTTGCAAAGTTATTTTTCAAAGGATAAAATGGTTCACAGCCACAAACAAACTACCTAGAAAAAAATGGATTGTCCCAGGTGCTTCCCGGGCAGACAGTCCCTAGTTTATGCACTGGCATGTTTTATTTGCCCCTCCTTCTTACCAATAAAGTGCTTGAATCCTTGAGTCTTTGGCTCAGGAATCTTCAATCGTCAGTCTCAGGTACTGGAATCATCAGTCATCCGGCTCAGGCAGGTACTGGAATCATCAGTCATCCGGCACAGGCAGGAACGGGAAACATCATTAATCCGGCTCAGGCAGGTACTGGAATCATCCATCATCCGGCTCAGGCAGGTACTGGAATCATCAGTCATCCGGCTCAGGCAGGTACTGGAATCATCAGTCATCTGGCTCAGGCAGGTACTGGAGTCATCAGACATCCGGCTCAGGCAGGTACTGGAATCATCCGTCATCCGGCTCAGGCAGGTATTGGAATCATCTGTCATCTGGCTCAGGCAGGTACTGGAATCATCAGCCATCCGGCTCAGGCAGGTAGTGGAATTATCTGTCATCTGGCTCAGCAGGTATGAATCATCAGTCATCCATTCAGGCGGTCGAATCATCAGTCTCGCTCAGGCAGGTACAGGAATCCTTAGTCATCTATCTCAGGCAGGTACTGGAATCATTCGTCATCTGGCTCAGGCAGGTACTGGAATCATCCGTCATCCGGCTCAGCCAGGTACTGGGGAATCATCCGTCATCCGGCTCAGGCAGGTACTGGAATCATCCGTCATCCATCTCAGGCAGGTACTGGAATCATCAGTCATCCGGCTCAGGCAGGTACTGGAATCATCCGTCATCCGGCTCAGGCAGGTACTGGAATCATCAGTCATCCGGCTCAGGCAGGTACTGGAATCATCCGTCATCCGGCTCAGGCAGGTACTGGAATCATCAGTCATCCAGCTCAGGCAGGTACTGGAATCATCCGTCTCAGGCAGGTACTGGAGTCATCAGTCATCCGTCTCAGGCAGGTAATGGAATCATCCGTCTCAGGAAGGTACTGGAGAATCATCAGTCATCCTTCTCAGGCAGGTACTGTAGAATCATCCGTCATCCGTCTCATGCAGGTACTGGAATCATCAGTCATCCGTCTCAGGCAGGTACTGGAGAATCATCAGTCACCCGGCTCAGGCAGGTACTGGAATCATCAGTAAATCGGGTCTCAAGCAGGTACTAGAATCATCAGTCATCCAGCTCCGGCAGGTACTGGAATCATCAGTCATCTGTCTCAGGCAGGTACTGGAATCATCAATCATCCGGCTCAGGCAGGTACTGGAGTCATCAGTCACCGGCTCAGGCAGGTACGGGGAATCATCAGCCCATCTGTCCCCAAGCAGGTATTTAGAATCATCAGTCACCCGGGTTCCCGGAAAGGTAACGGGAAAACACATACTGTCCAGGCAGGTATTTGAATCATCAATCGGCTCAGGAGTACTGGAAAATCATCAGTCACCCGCTCAGGCAGGTCCCTGGAATCATCAGTCATCCGGATCATGCCGTTACTTGAATCATCAGTCATCCAGCTCAGGTAGGTAATGCAATCATCAGTCATCCGGCTCAGTCAGGTACTGGAATCATCAGTCATCCGGCTCAGGCAGGTACTGGAATCATCAGTCATCCGGCTCAGGCAGGTACTGGAATCATCAGTCATCCAGCTCAGGCAGGTACTGGAGAATCATCAGTCATCCGGCTCAGGCAGGTACTGGGATCATCAGTCACCCGTCTCAGGCAGGTACTGGAATCATCAGTTACCCGTCCCAGGCAGGTACTGGAATCATCCATCATCCGTCTCAGGCAGGTACTGGAATCATCAGTCATCTGGCTCAGGCAGGTAATGGAATCATCAGTCACCGGTCTCAGGCAAGTACTGGAATCATCCATCTCCGGCTCAGTGCAGGTACTGGGAATCTCAGTCATCCGGCTCAGGCAGGTACTGGAATCATCAGTCATCCGGCTCAGGCAGGTACTGGAATCATCCATCATCCGGCTCAGGCAGGTACTGGAATCATCAGTCATCCGGCTCAGGCAGGTATTGGAATCATCAGTCTCAGGCAGGTACTGGAATCATCCATCATCCGGCTCAGGCAGGTACTGGAATCATCCGTCATAAGTCTCAGGCAGGTAATGGAATCATCATTCATGCGGCTCAGGCAGGTACTGGGATCATCAGTCATCGCTAGGCAGTACTGAACCATCAGTCATCCGGCTCGGGGCGTACTGAATCATCCATCATCCGGCTCAGGCAGGTACTGAAATCATCAGTCATCTGTCTCACTCAGGTACTGCAATCATCCTTGATCCGGCTCAGGCAGGTACTGGAATCATCATTCATCTGTCTCAGGCAGGTACTGGTATCATCAGTCATCTGGCTCAGGCAGGTACTGGAATCATGAGTCATCCGGCTCAGGCAGGTACTGGAATCATCAGTCATCCATCTCAGACAGGTACTGGAATCATCCATCATTCGGCTCAGGCAGGTAATGGAATCATCATCATCAGTCAGGCAGGTATGTAATCACGTCTCCAGCTCAGCGTAGGGAACTCAGTCATCGGCTCAGGCAGGTACTGGAATCATCAGTCACCCGGGCTAGGCAGGGACTGGAATCATCAGTATCGGCGAGCAGGATGAAATCAGTACCATCTCAGGCAGGTACTGGAATAATTTGTCATCTGGCTCAGGTAGTAGAATTATCAGTCATCTGGTTCAGGCAGGTACTGGGCGCCATCTGCTCAGACAGGTACTGGAATCATCCGTCATCTGGCTCAGGCAGGTAATGGAATCATCAGTCATCCGGCTCAGGCAGGTACTGGAATCATCAGACATCCATCTCAGGCAGGTACTGGAATAATTTGTCATCTGGCTCAGGCAGGTACTGGAATAATTTGTCATCTGGCTCAGGTAGTAGAATCATCAGTCATCTGGCTCAGGCAGGTACTGGGCGCCATCTGCTCCGACAGGTACTGGAATCATCAGTCATCTGGCTCCGGTCTCTCCTCCGGCTTTACAGCAGTGTGTGTGGTCAGAAGCACATGGTAGGGACTGTGAGGTCGTGGTTCCAGGATCCTCCTCATGTCTCTTTTAACAACCATCTAATCTTCTGGCTTCAACTTATGGGTATGGTACCATCTACAGAGTGAGTCAGGGTCTGGAAGGGAGATAAATACTCAAGACCATATATTAGTTGTTCACTTTGTAAGCGCTGTCACCTAAGAGGTCAGGTCAAACCATTATGTTGCATTTGGAGTTCTAGTGAAAAAACAACATAATCCTAGTGTAGGGACTAAACCCAACTATTACCTCATATGGCCTGAGGCCTATCTTACTAGATATATAATCTACCTCTCTACCTACAGCTGCTGTGTGGATAATAGATGGTATGAAAGGTTTTTTCTATCCCTAATGCATCCATGATCTCCTTCATGACTTCTCCAGTGAAATGTATTAATGTGGGACTCGATTACTTTTTGCTTCAGGAACTCCATATTTGCACACTACTTCAGACAGCAGCTTCTTGGCTATAGCTTGAGTAGTCGCTTTAGAAATTGGGAATACTTCAGGCCACCCAGAGGAAAGATCAATGCAGATAGTGACACGGTCCCACTCTGCTCTGGGAGTGTAGCGCTGTGGGTCTTCACTGTTCTGTGGGTATTTTTCAATGTATTTAAATCCATCCTGTCCCTTACTTTGTGTGTGATATGTGTCCTCTGGTTGATTTGACAGTGTTTGAACTGGTTCATTTACCAACACAGGGACAGGCAGTGTCGGACTGGGGGGCCTAGGGCCCACCAGAGGATTTGATTTTAGGGGCCCAACCTGAGGCTACTGTACTTTGCCTCGCTGTCTCCACAACCTGTACGGTGTCCCGCCAGGTCTCGCTTCAATTTATACAGACCGATGTGATGACATCATCACACTAATCTGTAATCAAGATGGAGGCTCCCTCACCTAATTGTAGCAGGACACCAAGTGGTGAACATAAAAATTCTAAAGTTAGAAATTTTATATATATATATATATAAAATATAATAATAATATATATATTTTAAATATATATAATATATATATATTGTAAGGTGGCAATAGCAGGAAGGGTATATAATGGTTTATATATCCCGCCAGGGTCCTCGCATATTCCTTCAGATGCCAGACACATGCCCCCAAGGGAAGGAGCCTTGGGAATGAAAGGGCCCAAAATTAGATAGGTGTCGACAGTATAGATTTTCGACATATGTTTTAACGGTTTAAAGTTAGTATGGCTTTCAGCCATTCCCGGGTCGGCCTTTCATTGAGAGTAGCATAGAGCAGGTGGGTGCTCACTCCCCATCGATCCACTCCCCGAGGTTCCACTCCAGGTTTTACCTGGAATATATAAAATCAGCAGGGAAGCTGACTGGTGTAGACTACAACTCCCAGGCTACCTTTAAGTCTGGAGAGGAGACCCCGCTGGAGATCCAGCAGGGAAAATTACAAGCTGATAGTAAGTTGTCCTTTGTTAGTTAGAGCCCAGACGGGCAGGCGTTTGTTTTTGTTTATGTCCCGGGGCATGCCTTGCACTTGTTGTTTTTGCTTTTCTGCTTAAATTAAATACAGAGGCCCCGTATTTTTTGCCCGAAGATTGTCTTGTCTCTGCCTGAAAACACACTTTTGCCAAGATCCCAGACCGCTAAAGCTCACATATGTGGAGGGTATGCGAAGGGCATATGAGAGGCAGTACTCTGATAAACACCTGAGACAGAAGAAAACGTAAGGGAAAGTATGTCCTGGGTGAAAGCAGCTACCGCACAGTCAGCCGAGTCAGTGAAAATGGACGAGCTGGTAAAACAGCTTGATTTCAAGGCAAACGCCAACCACCAGCTGATGGCGGCTAGTCAGCAGAAGGCGCACGAGGAGACCATCCGGCCCAAGCTGAGACCACCGCCTGTTAATTGAGGGCCACCATCCCCCGGTGAAGGAGCAACAGCAGGTGAACCAACTCTGCAGCAACATTCAGGGCCTGGCGGTGAGGCCAGAGGGGTCAACAGATGTGTGCAGTCAACGCCCCGCCAGGGGTGCAAAGCTCCCTGCGCAAGATGACCAAGGATGATGACCCGAGCTTACCTGGGGACCTTCGAAAGGATCCGGAAAGAGACAGCAACCTGTGATCAGTGGGCAGTGTCCTGGCCCCCTCCTAAGGGCGAACCACAAAAGGCCTATTTCGACCTTAGAGTCCAAGACCCCCAAGGACCCACGCCAAACTAAAGTGGTGAGATACTGGGCCCGACTGGGGGTCACCATGGCCATAAGAGCCCAGAAGTACAAGCCTGGGAGTTTGATCCTACCAAGCCCGCAAGGGGCCCAAATGTAAGACCGTTCCACCTTACCAACAAGTGGCTACAGCCGACACCTCACCCCAGCCCAGGTGGTCGAACGGGTGTCTGTGACCGTTTCATGCGGGGCCCCTTTCCCCTTTAGGCTCCAGCGGTGCGTGGGCTACACAGACCCCAAAAGTGTGGATGAACTGGTCGCGGTGGTGGAGAGATACAGCGCCACGGAAGAATTCCTGCAGGTTTCTACACCCCAGAGGAGTCTGCAGACCTCCAACCGCAGTAAGACTGTTCCTGTCCCAAGAGAGGGTCACGGTTAAGCGGAAGGGGGGAGAGACCACCCACCCCAAAAAGGACCACGTTCCTAAAGCCCGGACCCCATAATCTGCTGGCGGTGCCAAGGACTAGGTCATGTGGCGGCACGTTTTCCGGGGGGAGAGAAGAACCCATGGAATGTGGGTTGGGGAGGCGTACTTCCTGGTTTGCCCGGCCATCTTACTCCACAAGGTTGCGGCTGGGGTGGACCATAGAGAGTGCAGGTTCCCGTTTAATGGACATTCCGCGCAGGCCCTCCTGGACTTGGGGAGCTTGGTGACCCTCGTGCAAGCACAGCTGGTGAACCCGGATCAACTACACACACGCCGAATAGGGGTAGTGTAAATTCACGGGGACACCAAGGACTACCCCACTGCCATACTTGCCAATAGAGACTGCCTGTGGGGTGACACAACATGAGGTGGCCGTTGGGCAAGCCCTTAAACCCCATAGGGCAATTATCGGATGTGATTTCCCCTTGTTTTGGGAGTTATGGGGAAATAAAAAAAAAATGTATGTATGATGTGTACCGCCTGTAAATAACGTATGCAGGTGATAATGTAGAACCGCTAAACCTTTTCCATTTTCGGTACTGGCTGGAGACGCAGAGGAGACCCCCTCTGAAATTGGAACTCTCCTCCTTGCCGGTCTCGAGAGGGAATTTTGTTACGAACAATTGAGGGACCATAATTTGCAGAACGCCTGGAAAAGCGTAAAGGTCTAGATGGTAAATCCCCGGAACCAGGGGAGACGTTGGTGTACCCTCACTTTGCTGTACAGAATAACCTCCTGTACGGGGTGAAAAGGACACCAACCGAGTTTTAAGCAGTTGGTGGTACCCCGGACCCAGTCCGTATTGGTTTTGGAATTAGCCCATTCCCATGTCTTAGGGGACACTTTGGGCGGAGAAAACTGGGGGGCGGTGGAGCCGGGAACTTCTACTGGCCCGGCATCTATAAAGGGAGTGGAAGAGTTCGTCAGTCCTGTCCAGAATGTCAAAGGGCCAAAGCCCCTAGACCCCATCTCCGGAGCCCACTGGTTCCCTGCCCAAACATCGAAGTGCCCTTCGAACGGATTGGCATGGATCTGGAGGACCCCCCCTAAATCGCCAGAGGACATCAGCATATCCTCGTGGTACTGGATTATGCCACCCGCTACCCAGAGGCCATACCCCTCAGAAACACCTCCTCCAAAGGGATAGCTAGGGAACTATTCCACCTATTCACCCGTACTGGGATCCCAAAGGAGATCCTGACAGATCAGGGCACTCCATTCATGTCCAAAGTGACCCAAGAGCTGTGTCGCCTGCTAAAGATTACCCACCTGCGCACCTCCGTGTACCATCCCCAGACCGACGGTCTGGTAGAGCGCTTCAATAAGACCTTAAAAGGGATGTTAAGAAAAGTGGTGGACAAGGATGGGAGGGATTGGGATCGCCTTGTAACGGGTTGTGCCGCGGTCCATGGTACGGACCGCGGTCGCATCCGCATTCCCCACGGCGGGTCCCCGGCGGAGACGGGGGGCCCCGCGGACCGCACTGCCGGTCGTGGCGCCACCCGTCCCATCCACTCACCTGGCCCTCGCTCCCCTCCGGGCCCATCCCCTGCCGGCCGG